>PNEQ01100594.1:24703-85480 GCA_003012365.1 Medauroidea extradentata | reverse complement strand
ATAAGCCTGCTTGAGAACCTTATATTCAGATGCCATCCTCTCTCTTTCTTCTCCACGGAGTCTATGAAGTCGTTTCCTTGCCCTCCGAACTCTGCCTCTTTCCTCTTCAAGTTCTTTGTCCCACCAAGACATATATGGGAGTCCACATTGAGTCTTTTTCAGCACTTGGTCACACGTACTTTTGATGACTCTTGTGATGGCTTCTGCTCTAGTTTCAAGGTCTACTGCTTTGAGGTTGGCTTCTTCCATTTCTAGCTTATTCTACAGTGCAAGGTCAAGCTGCCTCCAATTTGCATTTTTGTGTACATACCTGATTTAATCCAGCTGGTCAGCTATATTGGCAATTTGCTGTCGTCTCTCACCCGTTACCTCAAATATTATGAGCCGGTGGTCACTCGATGAGTCCTCAGTGACTCTCCATTCATGTACCATTCCATGTGATTTATTATTTGTAATAGTTACGTCAATATTTGACTCTGTTCCATGAGCTGGAGACACATATGTTGGATAGGTGTCCTTCCAGGTTCTGTACATGAATTTCTTGAGCTAAAATGTACTCATTTAGTTCTTCCCCTGCATTGTCTGTTGTAAGGGAGTGCCATAGTTCTGACTTAGCATTAACATCACCACAGATGACCAGTGGTTTTCCATGTAGATGATCAATAATAACATCCCATCTGTCTAGATGATCCCTGGTATTATCCATGTACTGGAAGTATGAGGACACCATCCACAGCTGGAGGGATGGAGTTGTAATCTGCACACACACATGGTGTGTATTAGATACACTGCTGATCATAGTCACATCTAGCATATTGTTTGTCCTTAATACTCCAGCTTGGACATTCTCACCGATTGTTAACATATCGCCCATTAGCCCTACCACTTTACCAAAGGGAGCATATGGCTCTTGGAACAGTACCAAATCCAGATTGTGCTCAATCACCACTCTGTTAAGCTCAGAGGTCGCCACTGCTGATCGTTGTAAATTGATCTGACCACACCCCAATTGATGGGTCATCATCCTAAAAGTCATAATCAATTCGTGATGCTTCCACATTGATGGCTCGCTCATAGGCTGGGCATTCCCTGGAGTCAACTCGGTGCTCAAATGCCTTTTTGTCCCTTATACAGTTGGCACATTTATCACCTTTATTTTTATTTGGGCAATCTGCAAATTTGCGCCTTCTTTACCACATTGTGAGCAACACTGCTCTGAACTACACTTCGCAGCAAGGTGACCACATCTTTGGCACTTGTAGGACCTTGTTGGCACTAGGTAATCTCTCACATTACAGGAATGAAACCCAATAAACATTCTTTCCTGCTTAATTATCGTATTTCTTATGTCATAAGTACACTCTAATATTACATTTACATAGTCTTCATTTGACCTCTTACCAGTCCTGTGACTGACCTTTACCTTGCTTTTGAAGTCATCAAGTGTAACCTCTGTATCTTTGAAATTTTGACCATGTATAGTCTCTAGAAGGTCCTTATTGTCTTCTCTCATAGGTACATCGTATATCACCACTTTCGGACCTCGTTTTCTGGGTGACTCCAATTTCAGTCCTAACTCCTTTATTTTGCTGGTCTGGCCTTTGATGACTTTAAGTGTTTCAGCATCTCCTGCCTCAATCATTATCCCTCCATTTTTTATTTCCCTAAAATTCCGTATCTTGAGTCCTTCACTTTTAGGGTCAATAGAAGTTTGTACAATTTTCCTTGTTTCCTTGCTGGAAACTCCTTCCTTTTCTGGATAAACGAGGACCACTTTCTTCGCAGGTTTAAGCCTTACCTCTTTCTTGCCACTGGTACCTCCAACAATCTGGGCATAGGTCATATTATGGGCACCATCTTGGTGCTGTTGTTCACTTGGGTCTTTAACACTGTATTCCAATCCCTTGACTAAACCTACCAACTTGGAATTTTCGATCAGAATATGGTTGATCATTCCATCGAGTTATGTGATCTTTGGCACTATCCATTCTGCTTGTGTTTTATTAATTTTGGAGCTTGAGCTAAGGCAGTAGTCAGTCAGTTGCCTTACCAATGAGCCTGCTGAAGAATGTATTTCACCAACATGCTCCTCTATTTCCTTAACCCACTCGCTAGTACCCACACTTTCCCTGTCCATTTGCTGGATATTTTGCCAAGCAGCAGCTTTCTTTTGATTTTTGGATCAGAGTTATATTGGGATCCACATTGTTTTTCAAAGTCCTCTGTTGATTTGCCTTTACTGATTGTGTCCTTCTTCGTTGCAGATTTAGCATCCTTTCCTTTTCTGGTGGCTCGAGTAAACCTTTTGGATTCTTTTAAGGCATGTCGAAGATCCGTGTCATCTTCCCCTGAATCGGAGGATGATTTTTCAGAGTCTGTATCTTTATCACTTACTTCTTCTTAAAGACAGCATAGTCGTTTGCTATTTCCTTATAGGTTTTATCTATACACCATGGCACACTATGTAGTACTAGTCAACATCCAAGACGAACTGGCCACTGTTAATAACTTCTTCAGATTCTTCCATGCATAATGTGTCAGTGTACGTGAGTGTCGCATGGACTGACTCTTATCCGTTTTCCTTAAGGGATTTGCAGGCGGGTAGGCGCAAAAGTCGTAACACAAGACATAATTAAGATTTATGTCATCACTAGTAACAATAGTCTATCATTCGCTGAAAGAGTAGGGCAGGATCAATTTATATATCCTTATTTTTTGTGTTCACAACTGCAGATGCAGACCCAAGAGTTTTAGCTTTATCTGATGTTTTTGCAGAATATGTGAATACCTGCTTCCCTGTTATTTTGCTGATAATGTCCGTAGTGATAGAGAGTAATTCGTGTACATTTACTTTAGGACCAGCAAACATTCCTGTAATAATGCTGCAAAGACCCGTGCTATTGTGGAATGGGATTATGTATCCCAGCCGATTAACTTCTTTTTTAATGTAGTCTCTATCCATGATTTGTTGGGTTTCCCTAATTTCCTTGTGCTGTTCATTATTTTCTGGCCGAACTCTGCCATATTCCTGCATTGCCAAGTTGTAAGTTGAACACAGGAGCATTGAAAGTAGCCAAGTTGTTCTCTGCACTTTTGAAAATCCACTTCCTCGCTTCAATCCTACTCTGCTTTTAAGAGAACGCATCAGCAATTGTTCCATCACTAGGTCCATGCCGAGCCCAGCCCATAAGCTATATCACAAACTTACCGTCTCGGAAAATGTTGTAAATACGCGGATTTTCAGTCTGCAAATCCAATATTCTATGTAGGTACAAATGCACTGATGTCAGATAGTTGTGATGTCCTGTTGCAACAGTTATAGATATGATTCCCTGCATTTCTTGCAAGTGCAAATCCCATGAACCATTATCAAGGTGCGAATAATGTTGATAATGTGCTGATAAATGAAACCAAACATTAAATTGTATTTATTCACTTATATCAATCCACAGCAGTCAGTTATTAACATTGCCAAAGACATTTAACTTTTGAATACTTCAAACAATTAATGTTTTAAAAGATAGAGTGGTATCAAACGTGCAGAACTTTAGAATATGATGCAATCTACATTATATAAATTATATATTATTTTAAAAGAAGTAATTTGTAAAGAAATTTCGAAATTGCCAAACACATTTATAAATAGACCGTAAAGAATATTTGTATGTTTTATTTTTGAACTGTTACTACGCTATTTTGTAATACACACTGTAAAAATTTGTACTTTTACAAAGAAAAGCCTTGGAAACCCAGTTGCCAAAGAAATTCCTTGTAAAACTACAATGGTTATCCTTGTAATAAAATAAGTATAGCTTTGTAAAATTACAAGGACTAGCCTTGTAGCTGTATTTTCAATAAGGAAAATAATAAATTTAAATGTTCATTGTGCTTCATAAATAACACTGAACTTATTTATCAAATATATTCACAAGAGATTTCCAAAATAATCTCGGTAGGTGCTAAGTTTCGAACCACTAACCCCATGCTTAGAATCTACGTACCTTACCCCTAGACCACCGTGACTTAGTCTCTATTTATTTGTATACATTCAATGTAAAGTTCAGTAACAATTCTTCCTTTTAAAGTACGCAATTAATATAAATATTCACTTTATTCCAGAAAAATACTTTTCAGAGGTTGTGATCTTTACATAAGTAATTTCCGGCGAACTTACGATTTTTGTAGGCTACCACACATTTTTTTCTGAGTTTTTTTGAAAACAAAATCCCTTTAACATTATAAACTAATAATTATACAAGGAATATTTTCAACATTTACAAAAGTTTGTACAACTACGAAGAAGTGCCTTGTCATATTTTACAAAATAATTTACAGTGCAGGAACTGTCGGTATGGGTACAAGGATTTCCTTTGTAGTATTACAAAGTTTACCTTTGTAACTTCATAAACTAATGATTTTACAAGGGTATTCTTTGTACTTTTACAAGGATTTGTAAAATTACAAAGAATATCCTTGTAAATTTTACAATTTTTTTTTTTAGAGTGCAGGTTTGGTGGTCTTCCCGTGGTCCGATTTTATCGGACTTTTTATTTGTAACTCAGAAAATGTTCCTGAAACAGCTTACAAAGCTTCTGTTACAATTTTGTGCAGGTTTAATGTTTTTTTTGGGCTGTATGCCTTTTCACCCCTTTAGGCGTCGAATTCACAAAAAATTTTAATTTGATATCTTAAATATTTGTGTATCCATGTGAAGTTAAAATCATGACGATAGCCCGTTCAGTCGAAGATATCGATCATAAAAAAATTACACCCATACAGTACTGAAAGTTCGAATTTAGAAAATTCTTAAAACTTTTTTGCGGCTACGTACCTAATCATCATTATTAACGAGGAAATATACATTGAATATCTTGACGGGTTCGATGTATATCGAGGATTTAACTAAAACACATAGGCTACCAGATGTTTACACCTCCTATGAGATTGAATTTCGGAAAACCCTGGAATCACATTTTAGACTACTTTACATGTGTCTCTTGGAGATGAAAAACACGAGAACCCGCAGGGGTTCTATTTCGACGATTTATTGAATACACATTTCATAACTTTTCACCCTTTTCACCTCGTCTGGTGTCGAATTTCGAAAATTCGTAAAATTACTTTTAAAGTATTTGATTAAGCATCAATCTTAAACAGAATACACAACCATATATATAAAATCACTGGGGTCGATATATATCGATTGAGAAACGAAAACACAATTTACAATTTTTTACCTTTTCGGGGCCGAATTCTGGAAATATATTTAAATGATATTTTGGATATTTACAAAAGCATCAATCTAAAGCAATGAACACTTCGATTTCTCGATTGGTTCAACAGATATGGAGGAATAATCGAAAACATATTTAATGAATTTTCACACTCTTAAGTAAATTATTTCTAAACGTCTTGAAGTTATATCTTAGTCATTTGTATTTGTGTCCAATTAAAATAAATATCTCGACGATAGCCAATTATATAGACGATTCATATTTTACTGCTTGGGGGTCGAATTTCAAAAAAAAAAATCCTATAAATACTTTAGATACGTAAAAATAATTTTGAATTGATTACCGACTCATTATCACTAATGAGTCAATAGATATAGATGATTAATCGGAATCACGTTTAAGGTATTTTTACCCCCTTAAATGTTGAATTTCGAAGAATATTGAAACTGGCTAATATGTATTTTTATGTGTGTCCCATTAAAGAAAAAACTACGATGATATGTCGTCGTGTTTGAGCTCTACCGACGTTTCTTCGAAAATACATGTCACCCCCTTAGAGGGCGAATTTTGAAAAATCCCTCTTAGTGCTCGTCTACGATCTAAAGGGAACCCACACAAAAAAAAATCACTATTCTATGTCCAGCGATTTGGGCTGCAGAAGTCAGTCAGTCATAGTTCTGTGTTATACATAGATGTAGGCGATACAAGGTTCCCAAAAATTATTTACTAACAATTTTCTATTTTTAAGAATGTTTCTAAAACAATTTACATCAGATCAGGTTGGAATTTTCAAAAATCGAAAACCACGCCATCGAAGTCACAGGCAAAAGCTAGTATTAAAACGAACTACGAGAGCAAAACAAACGTACAAATAATGTCAACAATACAAATATTGAAGGCAACAATTTGTTTTTGCGAACTTGCAATGCGTGGGTGTGTTACAGCCCTGTACACGAATGCTCGAGGAACAGGGCCCTGTATCCCGCAAAGGGATACTTTGGAACTTGGCAACGTGGGGAAGGAATCAACCGCTACATCTGTATGCAAATTCCAGTCAATTGTTTGAAGTGTGCGAAGTGGGAAGCTGTGTTGCACACTGGAGGACAGAGAGCTATTTGCGGAGAGGCAAAAAGCCAGTGCACGTTCTCTCTCTCTCTCTCTCTCTCTCCTCCCTCCCTACTCCCTATTTCTCACCACTATCGAGGGTAGAACAAAGAGAGGGCGGGTTTCTCCAAGTAGTTTCAGCTTATATTAACCGCTTCACACACCTTGCCCCTCGAAAGCGAAGTTACACAACACACAGACTGCCAACTGAGCTGGCAACCAGTAGGACACTTAGTCGATGTATCAAAACAAGCCTTCATGTAAATTTTTCATTCCAAACTTTAATTTTTTCTTACAAGATATAATTTCTGAATATATAAAATAACAGTGTACGCATCGTTCTTAACAATAACTATATATTTTCAAAATTAGACTGTCAGCACAGTATGGTTTGATCGTTTACTCATTAATTTTGTCCATATAATTACCAATGGCAGAAAGGTCTCGAGTGCAATTATATATTAATTATACTACATTTATTGCTTCGTCAAACACTAATAGCATGCTTGGTTAACTGAAAGGCGTGTCGTTTCTAAATAAATTCCATTATTACCGGTTTGCAGCAAGAAGAAACAATTTTTTAATTCTGAAAGGCAAATTTTATTAATTTATTTATTTCCTTCTGATGTATGTTATGATGTAATGTGTTTATAAAAGTTTTGGACACGCGGAAGAAAATGTTTTACATTAATACATCTAATTACTTACAGAGAATCGAAATCAGGACTATTATTCTACCAGTATATATATATATATATATATATATATATATATATATATATATATATATATATATATATATATATATTTGCCCCACGCCAAATGCTTAGGAGATGCCAATTTAATAGAAATTAATTATAACATTTGTCCTTCATACGATTTTAGTCTGTGTGGCTGAAAACATGGTGTAACATAAAACGTTAACTTTTAAACTCTCCTTGTAAATTTTTGCTACTGTTAATTTTATTTGTACCATGTCTTGACAATTATTTTTAGTAAACGAGTGTTATATTAAAATCTTAACGCGCCATATTAATATCAGAGTGGACATTTTCCTTACTTGAAAAAAATATTTTATGAAGACCAGTGATTCCGTTATTAAATAACTGTGAAACGTTTTCAGTAAATAATTGCATATTGAAAGTGTTTTATTCCTTAGTTAACGCTTGAAAAAGGTTCACCGATAATCAGGAAAACACAACCGATTGCGCCACTAAAGTAGATCACTTATAAAGAAAGGTGCACTTTAGAGTACTCAACTAACGTAAAGGACACTGTAACAGGTCTATACATTTGGTTCGGAGCTCAAGAAAATCATTCGTCGGGATTGGCATTTCAATAAACACCAACGTCCAAACCCGTGCACAAATGTATACTCATAATTTCTGACTATATCCTTTCGAGAATACGTTTATTTCTTATAACTTGTAGTATGTTCAAACTTTTATTTTCCTTCGTTTCTCTAATCGTTATGGACAGACAGAGTGAACCATATAATTAAAATTAAAAAATCACACGAGAATCGATGAATGAAAATACGCACTTTAAGCTGTGTGTTAAAATGTATGCTTATTTACCAAACATATTGTAAAACAACAGCAGAAAAAAGTTCATGATTGCTTTTGAATTCTGGGTTAAAAATTACGTGTAGACTAAAATTAATTGCAGTTAGAGAATCTATTACATTTTGTCTGTTGAGAGATTTGTTATTAGACACTGTAGGTACTCAATAGCAATACTAAGTAGGCGAAATAATTAAAACTGCTACCGATAAAGTTTTTTTTTCTATTTGCCAATACTGAAAAAAATTACATATTCGTCAAAGAACATCTCGTAGCAACTCTTAGAATCAATTATAACTCAACTTACACTTACTGTAAAAGATTGTTATTAAATCTTAACTGTATTGTAACAGTTGTACCTTACTTTGGCTATTTAACAGCACCGGCTATGAAACATTTTTGCAAATTGTGTTACTCGTAACGTTTTCTTTCAGAATTATTTTACCAAGCTTCTTTACCTTTACTCGAATGGTGGCTTCGGAAAATTTGTGATGAATATTTTTTTAATTACGTCATTGATGGAAATGTCTCTTTCTAAGAGTTTTTTATTGCTTCCTTTGACTAAAAGCGATATGCCATTTTCCATCAATTTTCCAACGTCTCTAGGAGGACTTTGAAATCTTTTTTAAGGTAATTTAGTATTGAAGGGAGTATTGCCTCCATAAATTCACAGAGAACTTACTACTTATAGTGATTTAATTGCTGTATTAGCTTGTGAAGATAAAACACGGTTACGTGATTTTTTTAACGTCAATAATAGGAGCGTCGATAGTCCAACAGGTTATAAAAACGTTTCCTAATGGCGAAGAAGTATATGCGCAGTGATTTTTAAAAACAAATTCGATAAAAAGCGACTTCGACAAGCAAGTAAGCAAGAAGGAATCTTATCAGTAAAATTGTTGATTGATAATCTAGTGGCGCACAACGAACTAGTAACAAAATACAGGCAAAGGAATATCACATATATAACTGTTTACATCGTGGCTAAGAAGAAGTGTAGTGTAGAAAACGAAGACGAATGTTATTACGAAATGGCTTACGAAAAAAAAAATATGTGCAGGAGACGCTATTCTTAAAATATTTAAGCCAGTATATTTAGGCTAACATAAAAAGAGATTAGTGTAAGCCTACAAAAATTACAAAACACCGACGTCTCATAAGCAGTATGCAGTAACTATGTCCACGTAGAAATATTCATTTGAGACCTGAATTTTACATTACATCTAGTATTTTATACTGAAGTTGGGGCAACGGCGGTGTGGTGGTCAGGTCATTCACTTCCATGTTAGATTGACAGTTAGTCCCATTTCCTGCTTGTGGAAAAACGTGGCAGTAGTTGCCATTGGCCAGCAGATTTTCTAGGGGTATTCCTGCTTTCCCACTTTTCACTTTCCGTCAAGGTTCGTTAGACGTCTACTGCTCCCAGTTCAGATGTCTGCCGGACCAAGGGAGTGGTGTCGTGTTAATGGACTCCATTCCCATACGCTATTTATTTGTATCGATACCTCTAGATCAATAGAGGCACATTTAATAAAATATGGTTCCGAGGTATTGACGTTTGAAGTTTAAATGGAAAAACAAATTTGGATGTATGCATCGTATGTATATTTACATATGTATACATACATGCATACATAGAAAACATTTGTAACTCTTAGTACCGTGTATCCGTATACCTAACGGTACTTTATTAAAGAATTTTACCACAAAGCTATAACTCACTTTTATGGGATATACCTACCTTGTTCTCTTATTCTTAATTTATCCTAAAATAGTACGGCAAATTTTTACAGTATAAGAACATAAATGCAGAATACATTTACTAAAATAATTTAACTAAAATAAGGCCTACATAGCATTTCTCTAATCTAGTAATTATAAATGTAATACATTTCACCTAATTTAAACCAGAAACAGTATTTTAAATTAAAATTGTTAAAGTTATTGCTTGTTATGGAGCCGATAAGGACTTGAGAATAGTACATAACCGTAAAAACAAATAAATATACGTCACGCACATTTCAGTTGAAGAGTTGCCAGACCCTTACGACATTTACGTGAGCATTAGTTCAAGTATTATTAAATTTTTTTATGTATAATCTGCCAGAACTTTTTTAGAGCAGTGTATGTGTTGAGCGAATAAAATGAATAACTCGTCTGGTTCTGTCACTGCGGTACACTAATTTATTTTACACTAGTTATTGCCCGTGACATTATTCTGGTGGATTTCGGTTTAAATATCACTTTGAGTAGTGCAAAACTTTAGTCAAGGTACTCAAAGTAACTTTTAAATATACGTATTCCTATTTTTCAGCATATTTTTAAAACTGTTTCCAGAGAATAAAATTTTAGAAATAAATCGTTAATTTAAAAGTTATAAAAAACCTTATTCGGCACTTTCAATTTCACGTGAGTAATGACGTTAGTGTTGTTCGTAAATAATAAAACACTGATAGGCCTAAATTACATAAATTAAAGTTTGTTTGTGAAAAATTCTGTTAGGGGTCATAAATAACAGTTTTATAAACAAATTTCGCAAAATTGTTTGGGTACCTGTTCTGCCCCCTCCCCCCTTATTTTTTCCCCGTCATATACAATAATATTATTCCAGAAACCTTCGCGGACGTACGCACAGCTAATCACCAAAAAATGCACCGCAATCGCTGAGAATGGTGTAGGAACGCATGCGTTTCAAACACATAAACATGAAGTGTGTTATATCCTCGGTAACAGCGTGTTTGACTTCCTCAGGTGTAAATTAGCTCCTGAAGGAACACTTACTTCCTGGTGGGAGCACAGGAGCGTGCCACGTGCGTACCAACTATAAATCTGGCCCCGGAGCAGGAACGTAGTGTTCTCACGAGGAGCTCGGACGAAGATACGGAAACTTTGCTGCACAGAAGAAGGAGAAGGCTGGGGAGTTGGGAGGACTGGTGTTAACGTCGGGGCGGAGTTCCCTCGATAGCGCAGAGGAAATAAGTTGCATGTCTCGGAGATTTCGCCGCCCGCAGTGTGGGGCCTGCCTCTGGCGCCGCCTGGAAAATATCCAAACTACGTGTTCTATCGTTGGTTTGCGGTTAACCGAGCACTCGGAGGAAAATTACAGGGATGTCTTCTCTAGCTCGCACGTGCCTACTCTTCCGCCACGTTGAAATGATCACGTGACCTAGAGAAACTTCTACTCCGTATGTAAGGATAATCAAGTATCGGTATGAGCTGCTGGTAATTTTATTAGTACTTATACTTTTAATAAAACTCATAAGTCATTGAACATTTCTGTAAACGTTCGACAACATTATAATACATTTTGTGATTTCTTTAAATTTCGGGAAGAAATACATTTGACTAACTGGTTTTTGCTGTTCTACATTGATTGATTTACAACTCCTAAATTTCTTTGTTTAAGAGTTAAGTGTACTCAACACTAGAGACATGAATATTTTATTTGATGTTAAAAAATCTATTGAAGTGTAAAATTAGTTTAGTTCAAAATTTGGAGTTTCTTCACCCCTCTATATAAACGATGTTTCCATTTAAAATGAGTTTTCTTTCTTTAGATATATTAAAAATGTCTGAAGACTGGAATCAGCTGCTATCCGTTACTAATCAAGCAAACTCAGTATCTGTCGTGTTGCACAAGTGAGGTTGATTCCGAACATTTCAATACCCGAAATAAGACCAATCCTGATTTTAAAAAAATTGCTCGCGATAAATTCCAAGCAATGAACGTCCACGTAAAATTAGATTAATATTAACTCACCCATAGAAAATTAAATTGTGTAAGAGTGCCTAACTGTCATCCCTACTTACGGTACTCTTACTGTTTACTGGACTTACGTTAAAAAAAAGTGGCGCACGACGTGGGATTTATGGCTGGCAACTGTATTCAGAGCGTTTAATATACACAGGTCTACGTTTTAGTTTTTTAAACCTTGGTATTCATTTATTAACAGTGTGCTAAAGCGAGTATATTTGAATTTATTTGTTTATGGACATATTCTGTTCGTAAACTCCCATTGCAACATACAATGTTAAGTCATTAAAAACCAACAAAAGAACAACGAAATTGAATAAAGACCGCCAGAATTAACTGTAGTCAATATATGCAGGTGGTCAGCTAGTTCGCGGGTTCAGTCTTCACCAAGTGAATCTGATACAAAACTAAGAAACAGACACTCTTATATAAAAAGTCGCAAGACCCTATTTTTCTGAGAAAAGTTTCATTAAAACACTGTGAAGAAGAAGTACAGGATAAGGTAATTCTAAGATACGAACTGCACCTTATGAATCTGTGATCAAAGCTGAAAGAAATATACTCAATTTAAAAAAAAAAATCCTGAGGCAGTTTGTTACGAGAAAAATGACACGATAATGACAACAGCCTGCCCTACATTCCAGCTCACTGGTAAAATATGTCGACTTGTTACCAGAGAGTTTGTTGTGCTTAGATTTGGTAACTAATTCGCACGGTGCAGTGCATATCCGTGAACTACCTGCCACGTTATGTGTAAAACACACATATAATTAAAAAGTAGTAATATACTCGCTATACAATGAACATCAAACCAAAACAGTCGTAACAGCAAGAACAAAAACAAGGAACAAAATATTTTTAAGACAATACTTGATAAGAACAAACACTAACACTAACACTCCGTCTTAAATGAATGTATACGCAGACAACACGTCGAATATTACAAAGACGAAAGTTTGAGAGTTACTTCGACGACAAGTACGAAGTTATAGGATTTCATGTGTGGTTCCGTCGTCAGGCATTCGACAACATAGTTTCCTAAACTTAACTGGAAATTCGTTGTTTATTTCTTCATAGTTTTATTTTAATTTTAACCAGTGTTAGTTTCCAATATAAGTTTTGAATCGAAAACTTTCATTATATAACATTACCTTGTATTTTTTTTTTACAAGGTATTATCTCGCAAAGTTCAAAAACATCCTGTATTGTAGAAGGGGAATTTTATGACTGTGATAACTAGTTCGTAATAAGGAATCATCACTGACTTTTTAGTTAACTAGATACAACCACATGAATAATCAAATCCAGCAATTCAATAACCTGATCTTTAAACTCTCATAAGTAAATCTCAAAAATTCAAAGAGTTTTGAGAATTCTATGTTCAATCTTTTAAATGGAGTAATTCAAAATTCACAATTGGATTGTAAGAAACTTTTTAACCAACCGAAGTTTAAAGTTTACTTGGTCCACTACGCTGACGAGAACAGCTCTCACGTATCGTAAATGCAGGAGGGGGGGGGCGGGCAAAGTGGGTTAACGTGCCTAGAAGTTAGCCGTTACGCGCGTGTTCGTTTCCACTATTCCAGAGGCTTTCAGAAGCTGGCACAGAACTGTTATGGCGGAGTTTGGAAGTTATAATGCGCGGAACATCCTTTCCACATCCTCGTATACATTAAGCACTAAATACTTGAAAAAAACAAATAACCCAACGTCGTGGTAATCTAACCGTGGGGAAAATTAGACCGCATAATTTTTAAACTCTGCAAAAAATGGTGAATTCGGGGGGAGGGTAAGGCGGGAATTCCATAGAGGAACAATATTAAGCAAATTGTAAATACCGCCTAAGCCTTCCGGCGTCGCAATTTCAGCGGTAACGCTTTGAATCTGCCCGAAGCCAGCAACCGCTCATGCGATTTTAATTCCAGAGCACGTTTTTCGCTGACTTTCTTTATTCTTCTTTCTGCGTACATTTCTATCATTCTCTCTTTCCGTGCTGCAGGGAATCTTCTGAAAACGACGTCGATGAAAATGCTTGGGCCAGTTACTTTTATTTTCAATGAGATTAATTTCCCACCGCTAGTTTTAAGAGCTTCATTTCTAGCTGACAACTCTTGAAAATGCCGAACTGGTTCTAAAAGTAGTGAATAAATCACTTGCATTAACACTATTGATATGCAAGCAGTTCTTACGCTTCTGTTAATAATGACTCAATACATACAATTTTTTAACAACTTAACAAGGCCGACATAAAAAAATATACTCTGAAAAAATTTACTGAAAAGTATAACTGTGCGTTATTGTCCTAATAAATTGACTGTATTTTTTTTTTACTTTAAGTTATTTTTTTTAGATAAGATCTTTTTAGTCAGTGTTGTATTTTGTTTAAAACAATTTATTTCTGGATTTTTACGGAGTCCCTGTGCGTGCCTTCCCCATTCGTGCTTTTTGACGTTAAGAAGTTATGTTATGCCTTCGCAGTTTGTGAGTCCAGAACATCCTTGACCATAGTTAGGTACCTACCTATTCTCTGACTGTAAAAACCTGCCAATATCTCAATCACTACACATTTCCTATCAGATTTTATGGAGTTCCCTGGCGTATCTTTGAAATCCAACGTCCAATGGCAATGAAATTAAAATGGTACACCCTTGAAATTTTTCCATTTCCAACAAAATGAATTTTCCAAATTGGTTTTTAAATGACGGAGTTCTGAGGTAGTAAACACAAAAAAAAATGACAACCGAATTGAGAACATCCTCCTTTTTTTAAGTCGGTTTAAAAGTCTTCTAAATGCGTGGTTTTAACAAATGCATTCGAGTGTACCAACATGTGACGTTCAGAAACAATATAGTAAAATAGCTTCGAAAAATTGGATAGAGTATTTAAATTTAGTTATTGTGCTAAGTGAAGCGTATTCAAATACAGAAAACCCGCGACGTCTTACATTAAAACAGCCAAATGTTTGTCAACGTCAGGAGCGTCAATCTTGTAATCCATTTAAAAAGTAGGAATTTAATCTAACATAGCACATGAACCAAAATCATGTGTTCTGCCTTTCAAACATAGGCGTAGTAGATTCCCTTGAGGCATCAAAACAAGTATAATGGTACTATCTAGTGACAGTATAATTTTTACATAAAAAAATTGCTGCAAAACTATACAGGTTGTTGCAAAATCGCATGTAAATATTTTTTTTGGGGGGGGAGGGGGGGAGATCCTCTCATCCATAGTAACAAAAAAATATCAAAAAACGCACCGTTCCTGTACTTCATATCACATGATGTACAGTGGGTAGCGCGTGAGAGGGATAATGTTATATAGTCCCTTTAAAAGATAGTGGTATGTTATTAAACCACGAGCCATTAGGATCATTTTCTTTAATTTATCAAGATAAAATGGCCCCTAATATTATATAATGTGTAGCTAAATGGATAGTGATTCTCCTGAGTACCACCTTCTTCACGTTGAAGTTGATAGTATTATTTGAAGGGGAAAAAATCACTAGGTAGTCGCTATAAGTGCCACTATACATTATATGCTCGCTTTGTTATGATATTGCCTGGCAAGCTAGACAGCGAAAGAGGTTCGGGCTGCAACTAGGCCAGCCAGCATTGGGAAACCACGGAAGACAGCAACTCACCTCACCCCCCTCGTAGTTGCACAATATTGAGGAAAGCACGACGATATATGGCATGGTTACCAAGTAAACGATGTCTGTCGTAGATCTATCGTCCACCAGCACTCATCACATCAACAGCAGTCCAGTTCTCCGCAGGGGCTCGGGATCGAGTCCCGGCGGATGCTTGCTCGTCCGTCGAAACCGTCTCCTCATCAATCCAGCTTTCAGTAAGGTCGTCAGATCTAGTTATGTGGCAATAAATTACAACTTAATATAATAACTTAATAATCAGTAATATTGCGCATCCCCTCCTAAATAAATAGAACACAAAGTAACCTATTTTGTATTCAGATTACCTGCCATTGTAGTATAGTAAATGCCCGTTTAACCATAACTGTCTTAAAGTCATTTAGCCCTAAATAATATCTAAATAAACCCACAGTGTAGCTACCATCCGAGCGAAACCCCCAAACTAATAATAACTTATGAACCTCCAATATAATAACGACTTACAAAATATTCATTTTGTAACAATGGTGGAAGCACCGGGTTTATAGCAAACGTACGCGCTTCAAGAAATCTGTTTTGATTTTGAGAAAAAGGAAGATAAATGAAAGGTAAGTTAAATGGAATTGTATTCTAATAACATTGAAATTTGAGATTCAACGTAGATTTCAATAATTGAATCAGTATAGACATAATTGTGAGATACTAAAACTAAATTTCATACCTTAACGTTATTTTCTTTGTTGTTTTCATTGTATAACATACAGAATATCATGTTGTTCTAAGTGTGAGTGTTATATTTGAATGGAAATATACACTTTTATACAGAATTATTACTGGTGCAAGATATTTTTTTTTATTCGCTTACATTGTATGGTCGTTGTCATTAGGCACCGTGCGTGTAATTTTGAGGTTTACGAACCATAACCTTGTTCAAAATACTTACTTATCAAATATTGCTTCTGATTTCTTTGCCAATTATAGATTTTACACATTGAATATGTTTATTGGGTTTTTTATTTCAATTTACACATTTTATAAAATTTGTATTCTTAGTTTCTAGCCATTTATATTGAAACATAACCTTGTGTATATATAGTATTGAAAATTTGAAATTCAACTTATAGTTACATTACTAAATCAGTATATATGTTATTGTCAGGTAGTAAAACTAAAATTAGTCATTCAATTTTATTTTATGTTTTACAAAATTTCACACATAATATATGAAAACATTCACATTTCTACTGAATTTATGTTAGTGCAAAATATTTTTATATTGATTCGTGTAACCATTTTCATAAGCCACGATACCGATAATTTATTCTTCAAAATATTCACTTTTCACATTTTACTTTCAACAATAGCTGCTCTACATTGAAATGTTTACTTGATATTTTATTTCAACTAATGTTTTCTATAAAGGTACTTTTTTTTGTACTGCTTCATAGTGAAACACAAAAGACTGTTTCACAGCATCTTATATGTTCAATTTTATTACAGATAATGTCACAAAGATACACTTTCCGTCAGATTGAATCAATGACTCGTCATGAATTGCAAGAACTCCTGCACTCTGTTTCGGACGACGATGGTGTTGATTCTGAGGAGGGCGGAGACACTGACGCAGACGATGAACTGCCAGTCCGACAGCCAAAGTCAAGCACAAGTGAGGCAAGCACAAGTGGTGCAACTCCAACGCCAATGGAAGCAGTAGAGGTTTGCGACTCAGATTTAGATTCGGATGATTCTGTATGTGACTCTGACTGTGTTCTAGAGCCACCATAAAAATACGACTTGTACTTTCCTCTGAAGAATCCAGCAGTGAGTCTGATGAACCACATGAAGTTGTGTATCCTCCATCATGTACAGAAAACTTCAACTTTGAGATTCAGAAGTATTTTCGAAGTTTTCTTTTACACAGCCATCTAGGCCGAAATGTGAAGTAAATTTGGAATCTCCCTTACAAATATTTATGACATTTTTTACATATGCGTGTTTTGATATGATTGTTTCCCAGTCTAATCTATATGCAACACAACAAGGTGTAGTTTGGATTTGACAGTCGGTGAACTAAAATCGTTTAATGGTATTTTGATAGTTATGGGTTTTCATTCTCTACTAACCATGAGACTTTATTGGTCATCCGACCATAATTTTCATGTAAGTAGGATACCTAATGTAATGCCACTGAGAAGATTTTTAAAAATTCTTAGGTTTCTGCATCTGAACGATAGTAATAAAATGCCAATTAGAAGATCCCCCGATTTTGACAGGTTATACAAGCTAAGACCACTGATAAGTCACATGAACACTGTGTGTTTACATTCTTTCAATCCAAGCAGATTCATAAGTATTGATGAGAGCATGGTTGGTATCAAGGACAGTCTTCACTAAAGCAGTACATGTCTTTGAAACCAACAAAGTTTGGGTAGCTGCTTGTACGATAACTGGTTACATGCTAAGTTTTAGCATTTACGAAGGCAGGAGTGTACTGAACTGTGAAGGTTCGTTAGGGGAAAAGTTGTAATGACACTCTCTACTCCTTTCCAAATGTTAGGATACTGTTTTTTTTTCACTAGTTTCGCATTGCTAGCCAAACTGTTGTCAAAAAAAATTTTTGGGTGTGGTACAACAAACCAGCGTAGAAAATGTTTTTCTAAACAGCTGTTAGAAAGTGACAAAAAACTAAAAATAGGAGAAAGTGATTTGCTATGAAAAAATGATATTTCTGTAGTCAAATGGAAAGATAGAGGGGCAAAGGCTGTTACTTTAGCCAGTAACATGCATAATCCATCATCCATAACACACATATCAAGGAGAAACAAAAAAAGGTGAGAAAGAATCAATTACATGTCCTCAGACGGTAGCTGATTACAATGCATACATGGGAGGTGTGGACAGGTTCGACCAGCTCTTGTCAAGTTATAATATTTCATGGAAATCATGAAGATGGTGGGTCAAGCTATTTTATTATAATTTGGAATCTGTAATTGTTAATTCGTTTATAATTTATTCACAGACTGTGCAACTAGCCATTTATAAAGGAGATAAAGCTAATCCACTCTTACATTTCTATTCCACAGCTTACAATTAGGAATATGTTTGCAAATGAGCTAATTGAAAATTTTTGTTCTAAAAAGTCAAAGTCACGAGGGCCTCAGAGCAGCCCTAAAACTATCATTCCGAAATCTAAGTTCTCTAGGAAAGGTACTTCTTCACATATTGAAAATAAGCCTCATTTTGCTATGCACCTCTTAGATGTTGGGTAACACGTGCCAGTTGAAAGTACACCAAGAAGGTGTGCATTTTGTAGCACGAAAAAAAATGCCAAAAGAAGCAGGGGTATTTGTAATAAATGCAATGTTGCGTTTTGTATAAACAGCTATGAGCCTTTCCACAAGTCGTAAAATATGCAAGGCATAATATTGTTCTATGACAGATCAAACATGCGGGCCTATAGAATAGACAGTTTGTGATGTGAATTGTGTAAAATAACATTTTGTCAAATCGTAATACTGCTATTTCTCAAATATTATCATTTATAATAACTTATATTTTGGTAGGTGGTCGAAATAGTGACCACTATCCACAGCATATGTTATTTGTGTGTAAATGCATGGTGGTTTCTTATGTACCACCTGTTTTAATTTTACTATACTCAATCTGTGAAAATAATATTTGTAATTTGACATATTTTTAAGTAATCTAATTAAAATATTGAATTGAATGAAAACATTGTTTTATCCTTTAAAGAGTTAGTTAATGGCTTTCAAGAGGGGAATAATCATGACTTTTATATTTGTATGAAACAGTGTTGGTTTGTAAACGTTAATATAGAGTACATTTTACTTCCATTTACAAAAAATTTTAGCCAAGCCAGTTTTCCCATAATGGCATTTGAAGTCAAAGTTTGCATGTTTTTAGTTCACACACCCTTCGAAAACCAATCGACATAATGAAATGAATTACTTCGCAGTAAAATTACCTGTCACGGGCGTATATAACAACCCATTCAAACAATGTTTTGTATATTTTTTTTTAATGTGTGCAATTCTGAATTTTTTAAATACAAAAATATTTTGTATTCGATATTTATATACTTAAAGCCCTAACCCGTGACATATAATTTTGCTGCGAATTATGAAGTTTCGTTATGTTGATTGGTTTTCGAGGGGCGGGGGAGTGGGTGTACAAACTAAAAAATACACAAATTTTGAATTCGAAGGGCCACTATGATAAAACTGGCTGAGCTATAGAAACAAATTATGGAGGATAATGTACTTCATGTAAAGTCAACAAAACTTTCACTATTTCATACAAATATAAAATTATTGTTCTTCCCCTCTTGAACGACCTTAATGAATACTATCCAATAAAATACCACTCGTCTAGTATGTACTTGCCAATAATAGCTGGGATGTAGTTACTTTTGTTTATATAAGCGTTTGTGTGTATGTTTTAGTGCTTGCGCAAGGGGTTTGTGTGTGAAAACTAATTAAAAATATTTTTTTAAACTGAAATTTTAGTCGTATAGAAATAAATTATATCGTCTCAGAAATGACTGCCACACAGCAAAACTCTCTCGTTTAAAAGATTTTAATAATTGTTTTTGTATCCCGATATATTATATGAACGTCGATAGGCCTATTGGTTACTATATTAACGTAATACACAGAGCAGTTGCGTTGCAAAACTGGCAGTGAATATTGTTCTGTTTTAAGAACCAAGCAAATTGCAAGAAGTTATTAATTAGTAGGACATAAAATCTTAATCACTTGTTTTATACTTTAAAATATTAAGTATATATCTAACGTTTTGACATGTTTTTTTAGAGCATCGCACATATAAAAAATAACATCATCTTACACACACGTATCCTCTGCTTCTTAGATTGTATTAAGCGAAAAACTTAATTATTTATTTTAGAATTGTTATAAAATATAAAAAGTTAGATATTTTGTATTCATTTACATTTAAGCACTGATAATACTTAATTTCCCTAGATAGTAAAATGCATTAGCAGCATTCTGAAAGAAAACAGGTAATCTAATAGAGATATGATACTTCGGCCCTATTCTCGAAGGAAAAAATTACGAAAGGAAAGAGCAGCCATTGTTCAATCACATCTCCTGAGGAAGGAACGTAATTTTAAAATGTTTTCTTTTTGGAGGAACGTCTGCAAAGAAATAAAGGAGCGAAAGTTAATGAATGGGACGAAAATAATAGCAAAGTTTGAACAGATTTGTATTACAGATTAGATTTTCTTTTCGTATTTCACGTACAGAAGAACAGTCCCCACGTGACTGCGTAGGTACCAGTAAAAAATGTTTCATAAAAGAATTTTTACCCTTGTGATTTAGCTAGTTTGAGATTGGTATCAATTTATAACAGTGCTGTCCCTTATTCTATTAGCTATTGGAATGAATTCGCATTTCACTTCCTCGTAAAAAATTTGTTTAGTTGTGTTTGTTCTCTTTTATAGTCGGTAACAATGGATACTCAATTTCCTGGTACGCGCCCCTAGATACTTCAAATCTGAATCCTTGTGATGTAATTTATTTTTCTTGAAGTCAACTGTAAGCCAGGCCCTAAGTTTATTTTGTTAACTTGAGCAGCTATATGGTGTACAAAACATAACATTTTGTAAAACTCGCCGTTAAATTTTACAGGACAAATGTCCATGTAAGTCATGTTCTAGTAACACGCACGCTCAGTTATGTAAAACATGCTGCGTTCTTTCTGAAATGTTGTTATTAAGAAGTACAGAATGTTTACTCACAAATATCTTCCGTCCTGATAGTATTATCACTCCGCAGGTAAAAATAATTCAAAGATTTAAACTCGAGTAGCAATTAAATTATTTGTTAAAATCGTTTTTAGCGAAGCCTTAAAAAGTGGCATAACCCAGAATACATTTAAATCAATAATTACGTTATGGTGCTCATATATGCACAAGTTTGTTATATATTTCCGCTTAGCTATGTCTTTTTCCAGGTTCGCACCCGGATTCCGTTTTTACTCAAACTTTCTGTTTTCGTCCGCAAAATTAATTAACGATTGTATTGAAATAGTCGCAGCTGAAGCTGTTTAGCTTATACTGTAATACAATTTTAATCTTTATTTCTGTGAATGTTTTGTATTTTTAAAAATACATATTTATTATTTCAACTAGCATTTATTTTAATGAAGCTAAAAGTTTGCACACAAGAAATAAATATATTTTTGCTTGTCCGTGCTTTTTGTCTTCGCTCCTAATTTTATTCCTAAATTTACAGGAGTTTCGTAGTTTCGGCATAGCAACATCATAATATCAAACACATTTATAGGAAAACATAATTTTTACAGCATACGAAAAAATTATTTCAATCATTGCAAACAAATTACAAAGATTTAAGTACACAACCACAGTACGTTTTCATTTTCATTACCAAACATTAAAGTATGCACAAAATAAGAAAATATTTTCAATGTATAAGTATTTTAAGAAACTGTATGTGTTTAGCATAAGATTTATACCATTTTTCGATTTGATTTATTTAAAAAAAAAAAAAAAAAAAAAAAAAACTTCCACAAATTACGAATACTATAAACGCTATCCGAGACCTGTAGGTAGGAATAATTATGGTCTTAATCACGTGAATCCCATTTTTAAAGGTGACGCAAGAACCTTAAAGACATCTCTAACAGCCGTTACAATTAAATGCCTATACGTCACATCAGGGTTTAAGTAAAGCACGGCCCATACTACGAAATACTTTTCGTTTTGCTACGAGACAAACTTTGTCGCTAGTAATAAGGAAGAGTTTCTTTAAACCAGAACGTGGCCAAGTAGCTTGAATTTTTATTCAAATATACTAAATAGTAACAACGATTGAATTATTATTAAATTTGTTTGACATTATTTATCATGGTTAAAGTTGATTATTTTTTAAATGCAGGTTATATGTTCAAAGTGTAATAATTTTTTGTACAAATAAAATAGTATTTTCCTTATAGAAAACCTTGGAAAGAAAATATTCGTTAACATCACATATTCGTTTTTTTTTATATATAGTTATGAATAGTTACTTTCCGCAAGCAATACATCCTCAAAATAACATTTTAGTTGGTGTTAATGAAATGTTTTTACTTTATATTCACATCAAAAATAATAAATATAAATGTTAACGTAGCTAAGTACCTATCGCGAAGAAAAGACATAATAGACTAGAAATATTACTCTTAGGTTGTTACACCTTCGTGTTATGTTAATTGAGATAAAGAAGGATGTGGGCGTGATTAAATATTGCACTGAGATTCTGCGCGGGTGAAAATACCCATCTGTGCCAACGCTTTGTATCAACAGTGGTTTGAATACATTACAATATAAGTAACTCATATTAGCAACCTAAATTCCAGTGGGCAAATTATTTACTGTTAGCAGAGGCACGATTATTTTGCGTACTGATTCTAGGTCTGTATGATCGCTAATAACGTATAATTCACTCCTCCTGTGATTAGACGAGAGTGGTTTTAACACACATTTGACGACTGCAAGCCATTTATAAATACGGAAATAAGTCGCGAGGATATCACGTGCTACACGTTTGTACGGTTAGAAGCCTTTGGTTAGTGTGTGCATAGGACTGAGAAGTCTAGGCTGCTGCCAGATGAATACGCGAAATACTCGTGCCTCTCACCATTAGTTACTATTTGACACAGTAATTGAAAGCAAAAACTGACAATTGCGAAGAGAAAAAAAAATACTTTGTCTGCAGCACAATATTACACAGGGACATAGGGACCCCTGGTTTTCGCGAAAAGATTTTTTCAACGCTTTGTTTAAATGTGCACTTATGCAGCTATGATTCGTGGTTTTTATCTGCGTGTCTTCGTGTGGAGGTGTGACGTATTTGTTTGCGCCGATCAGAAGAAGGTGACAGGGACACTAAACGTCTATGATAGCGGGCGAAACCCCAAGACACTACGAGCTAAATCATCCAATTACCGGTCACGAAGCAGAGCTGCAGGTGTGCTCGTTAAGCGCGCGGTCTACCACAATTTTCATAGCCATATTTTTATTTTTATATTATCACGTCTTATGTCTTAGACAGTAAATTTTCCTTTTATAAAATTTTTTTATCTAGGATAGTTTTTGTGTCATGACTCGTTTAGGCTTCGTTACCGAGTTTTGCAGTGATTTCGAAAATATTTTTTTCCCTACCTAATACTCATATCAAAATTTCGCTCCACTATTTTGACACTTGCATGTTACATTTTGTAACTGAATTTTTTTGTAGAAATGTACTGAACGGTTTTTTAGATTTCATCACCCAAAGTACCTCGTTTTTTGTCGTGAAAATAAGCAAAAATTAAGCGAAATATTTTTTTGCTGACAAATAGTACATTATTTTTAAAAACGCACCCGCAGTATTTTGCATCGTGTGGCTGCACATTGATTCAATTTTTTTTCAAAGCTTTTGGTTAAAAAATACTTGAGTTATTGTCACCAGTCTGAAAAAAACTCGACAACAAGCCCTTAAAGCCAACATTTATCATGCTTCCGTTTTGAGGACGATACTAATACCAACTCGCTTACCAAACTGAAAAATTCACAGTGAATAACGATGTTATAGACTACAAATTCAGCTATGTTAAACAACAAATAAAAATATTCTTGTATTTAAAAAAAATATATTGAATTTTTTAAATTTCGTAATTTTTATTTAAATAAAAAAAAGTTTATTTTTTACTTATATGTACATACGTCACATTGTAGCCTGAGACGTCTTTATCCACTGTGAGTTTTTTCAGTTTAGTATGTCAGTTGGTTTTAGTGTAGGCCTAGTCCTTAAAACGGAAGCACGCACATTTTTATTTTAACAAGCCATTACGCGAAAACTATGAGAGATAAAAAAATTTCATAAGACCCAAATTTAGTCACATTTTGTGTCTAAAATAAGAAAAAAAAATCTGGTACAAATGAAAAATAAAAACATGGTGAAAATTGCGGTAGACCGCGCCGTTAAGGCACTGAAACAAACTGGGGCAAAATTATTTTCGCAAACATTAGGGGTTCCTAATAATAGATCACGATTAGGGACAAGAAAATTTCGCGAAATGAATGACATGCAGGCTAGAATTCATTGTACTATGCATACTCAAGCTCCGTCCATTATCTGCATTTCCACTGAATAGCAGCTTTATACATAAGATAGTTGATTCTAACATAAAGGTAATTGAATTCGCGAAATTTTCCTGTCCCTAGTTACGATACATCCAACAGTAAGTCACAATATTGTTTCAATATGTAGTATGTGAGTAGCAAATGTTACTAGCCGAAAGTACATAAACAAATTGTTTAATTGCAATTTAATGGATAACTTTACGAAAACTGTTATGTTCACTGTTTACGTTTTTGTTTAGAAAAAAATATGAATGCATGATTTGTAAATACTAACGTCTTTAACAAAAAGTCATAATCGAATTGTTGTCTAAATGTACATATTTGTGAAATTGTTTAGCTTATTATATTTACACAAGTTTCCAGCTTTAATGTTCATATTTAATACGGCATGTTATTTGCAAAATGAAAACAGTTTCTTAGTACTTGTTTAACATACGTAATTATTTAAAGCATGATTACGAAAGAGATTTGCATCGCTGAATTCCCTGTGTAGGCTCCCAATTTAAAATTAAATTTTAGCTATGACTGTAACTATATTGAAATAGAAATTAACTCCCTCCTAATAAAGAAATTAGGGCGTATGGAAAACTTTCTTAATGTCATCATAAAACATCTTAAACCACTGAACAAATAAGATAAGAGAAATTTATTTTAAATATATGAAAACGCATGTTTCCCAAATATATATATATATATATATATATATATATATATATATATATATATATATATATATATATATATACACACTAGGAATATGATGTTATAAAATAATTTAATCGAAAGCACCTGAGTTTATTTAGATGAACTTCAACGCGGCAGCAATTTTGTCTTCTTTCAGTTGAGAATTCAACATTAAATTTTATTTCGTACACACTAGTACACTTTAGTGTTTTGTTTTCTCGTTTCAGTGGGGTGAAGATTTTACTCTAGAATATTTTGTCCACTCAGAGGAAATTCAAGCTAAAATAGAAATGTCAAACAAACCCGAATTTTAAGTGAACATCTGTAAATAAAGTTAGGGCACATTCATCGTAAAATTTACGAGTTAAAAAAATGTGATCAACAAATTTTGAGACTATTTTAACTTGAAAATAGGTGTCTTTCAAAACATTTCAAACGTAGGTAGTGTAGGCAAGTTTGAACATCGTTGTGTTGTAGAGTGGTCGAAGTTTAACGCATAAAGCTTTCGCGATTTGTAATAATCAGTGTAAAATTTTAGTACAATTTTGATTGAAATTTACAAATGATAGTTATGCTAGCATATAACATAGTGCTACATTATTATTTCAAAGCTCTTTGAGGTAGGAAGTTGAATTACGTTTTTATTAATCTCATATAATCTGGATTATTTTCAATAGCAGTCTCGAACAAAAGTACATCAATGTAATTGCCAGTTATAATTTATTGCTGATCCGCACTTTCTGCAGAGATTACAACGAGAGACCCGTTGCCAACAGAAGCTTTTAACGTTATTACGCGTACATAAATCAAACTGCCTTTGACATTATTTATTTTCAAGAATCGGTGTTGGAGAATGACCGTCTCATTTAAAGCGAATTTACGAGTATGTGCGTGTGTGTGTGTGTATATATATATATATATACTCGATATTAAATGCACAAAATTAATATAATGGTGTACTGTATGTTTAAAACAATTAAACTAACGCAGCCTACAGTAAATAACACTACATAAGATTACATAATGACGTTACATATTTTATGATAAGCAAAGTTGAATGTATACATTATAACAAATCTACGATATTATATCTCGTAGAATAAAATCAGTTGTTTCTTTTCTAAACGAAGAGATGTATAACAGTTTTTAGTAGCACATGTGAATTATTGAGCGTCACTAATTTTAGTGAATTTTATAAATATTTCTCGCAAAAAAGGAAATGTACATTCGAAATAAAATATGTGTGATATTTATGCCCGCCATTTCGACGCTCTATCGGTAAAACTGTAAAAAGTGTACCTAAAGTTTTTGTAACGTATCATTTCGGATAACATCGGTTAAATTAATACTGTTCTTAACATGTTAAGTTAATTGCAGACGTCGTAAGAGTTTAATATATTTTTTGTTCTTGCTAGTAAAACCTTTATTCTTGATTGTGGTAAATAATGTTACAGATTATTCATAATCCGTACGTGGGTTATGTTTTTTCACAAGTGTACACAAGAGTATATTATTGGAAACGACTATTATAGGATTTAACTATGTCTTTTGTAGATCAGTCAACCATCGAAAAGTGAAAAAGTTTATTTTTTAATTCTTGATTATATCCATATTTCACCCAAGTTACCTTATTAAGATAATCATCGTAAATTAAAAGAGAGTTAACTACAGTTTTTTGTTATGAAGAAGCAGATCACTTACAAAAGTGTATATTAACTACTACATGTTACGTCACTTTGTTTTTTCTGTTGACGTAGGTATAATAAGAATTATTTGACCACTCTGGTAACGTTTAAGCTATTTGAAGGGACCAGAAAAATTATCGGATTCACTGGCCTGTAGACTAGTCTCCAATAATGTATGTGTACTCAAGCAAAAAATAGCTGTTCATTAGCTGTTAGTTAACACAATGATATGTGCCTTCATTTAGTTACAATTTTATGACTGGCTCAGCGACTTTCGGGAACTGTCATAAGAGTCGAGGGCCAGTTGCGAAATTAACACGAACTTATAGCAATAGCTATAGCTTGTTCCTAAAAGAAAACGCGAATTTTTCTGGTTTCTAACAACTCGTAAAATGTCTAAACAGTTACAACAGTCCCTCTGACCACATAAGTAAAATGGAGAGATTATGGTGAGCAAATCCTGTAACGTGATGAGAAGAAGGGGCGAGGGAGGGTTTGCTAGTGTTGGGTATACGGAAGTACCCGAGAAACCGTCCAAACCTACCGTAACGTCCGCCTCGAATCCTACATAAGAAATTTCGGTACAGCCTTCAATTGAATTCGATCCTATCTGGAAGAGTCACACTGATTAACGATAATGCTAGGCATATTTCCTAATTTACAACACGGAATATATGCATTTTTTTTTCTCTACAACATTGTTACACATCCCGTGTAATCAAAATCCATGGTGGTAATTTTAAAGCTTGTGACATAATAAGTTTCGGTGCAGGTAGGTAAAACTGTAAAAGTAAATTTGCGTATGTTACACCAACAACGCGTAATTCAAGGAATATGATTTATTGATTATACTTTGTACAAAAGTAATTGGAAATATTCTTGGGTAAAACGTGAACTTAATTAAAACTTGCAGCTATTGTGAACCGTAGTAAATAATTTCACGAGTATTATACGAGCATACTATACATACCTGACTGCCTGTGCAGAATATAGGACTATATATGGATGACTGGCCAAGACTCTACCATGAGCCACACCCCAGAGTCATTTACTTTCGGAAATTAAATTCTCTGGCACCTACAACGCGTTATAATGTTATAATGTGCGGAGAAATACGTTTGTTAACGAAACTATTCTACATGTATCCACTGTGCTAACGTGTAAAAAGAAAACACATGTCGAACGAGTACGGACGGAATGTCATTGTTAAGGTTGTTCACGTGACTTAAATGAATAATTTGATATTTGCAAGACACAGTGTTCGTTTTATAGACGTTACTTGTGTCTACATCTTCCATTTATAAAAGTGTTTTATCTCTCACAGTTTCCCCATAGCAGCAAACCAAAGTCAGAACTTATTCGAATGGAATATTTTACACTGAAATGAGATATAATGGGCAATATGCTAAAATATTTCAGAACACACAACAGTCATTTTGTATATTTTTAACAAATTTCCATAAATAAAGTAAATTGTCATCATTTTCAGATATTTTAAAAAAGTAAAACGGAATCCCATTGTGCGTTTTTAAATATTGTAGGATATTGCCCATAATTATTTCATTCTAATAAGACGCTTGGTTTTTGTAATTACCATGTTCCCGTAACTTGCAAATTTTGACTCTGTCATGTCATTATGGGAAGACTGTGAGAGTTAAAAATTGTTTACAAGTGGAAAATGTAGTCTGCAAAGCTACCAACCATGCCGTGCAAGTATACAGTTATCGTGTTTGCCACGTGATCGCCCTTAAGATACCATTCTCATTAATATCATCGTTTCGAAGTCCTCCAACATACATGACAATGGCCTTATCAGACTGCCGTACTTTAAAATGTACTAACCAGTTATGTAAAACTCAAATAGACTCCGCACTGAACTTTGCTACAGACTTTTCACCAATAAAATCTATATGGTCACCGCTTATAGTCCTATTCGTCGCTGCGGGAATCTTGCACGTTAGTTCAGCGAATGCGGTATTTGATGCAACCTTCACGGGCGCTCGTATAGCTTTGTTGCTACTGAGCTTCTAACGCGCAGGACACTTAAGAAACAGTAAACAACTATACTTACAAGACAACACTCTTGAATATTATGTTTCGGTAACTAGTTTCATAGCATTTCACCTAGTCAATTCTCATAATACTTACTTCCTTTGTTGCAGCACTCTGCGTCTGATGACAAGAAGGTTGTCCTTCGCGCCGTGACACTTCAGTCCAGTGGCACTTACCGCTGTGAAGTCTCGGCGGAGGCCCCGTCTTTCGCATCAGCGCAGAAGGAAGCCCACATGGAAGTTGTTCGTAAGTACTAAACCATAGTTGTATCAGTGTATTGTATTTACGTACAATGTAACCATGTTCGTCTAGGGAGAGTTCCAAATTTAAAAGTTGCAGTACGCGTCAGGCCCCTGAGAATATGTATGTTGAAACTGAGAGAAAAATATCCAATATTACGTTTACAATACTGATTCATATTTGCGTTGCAACACAAGATGATTAAAATTAACCATAATCAGCATTAATGGCATTATTAACGTTTAAGATAAAATTTTGAAACTGCTGTAATATTAGAGTGCGACAGTAACACCTTTTACATTTGTGACGTAAAAACAATCAAAGATTATTGATAAATGTATTTTATATGTTGTATATTGTAGACCGTTGACGTTACGGACAAATACAAACACAACTAGACGCGGATTTGAAAACGTTATACTCAGAGGAGCGACAGTTCGTTTCTATACAATTCGAAAAACTTTCCCTGAATTTCCGCATCACTCTCCTGGTTATGTGTTGGCAATTATGGGATTTCGTAACGTATGTCAGTCTTCAAGTCGTCTAATGTTACAAGGTTTAACGTTGGTATCCAATGAGTAACAAATTACCATACGTGTGAGTTGGCTGGCCACGGAATGACACCACGCACCTCGCACTGAAAAATTATAGAGTAAGTTCCCAGGGCCGCCAGACGTTACTTATTTTCTGAGTAACAATTTGTGTCGTACACAGTAGTATTAGTGTATACTCTGAAGATATACATACCTGCTAGCTTGTGTCGCCGGCCACTTTACAGGTAGTCTACCAAGTGCTGTACATAAAAACATTTTTTTTTTGTCTTAAAATCTGAGTGCTCATCGTTATGTATATTTTCCACATTATTATTAAAAATTAATAACAAAAATTTCCAGACAGTTTCCGTCAGCGGTAGTTTCTGCCAAACGCCTTAAAGTTCGCGAAAAATTACAGTCTAAGTCTCGGTTTTTTATATAATACTGAGGGAAGAATTTCAATACTATTTGTAAGCAGCCAGACAAATCGTTGAGGCCAAACATTCCCCAGACACATTTAAATTGTTGAGTATGAGCGCACGCGTGATAATTGGGTGGCCTTATAACACACCTCCATTATATTATTTTTTGTGGTCTAATGTAATTTTTCAATAGTAATTAAAGTATATTTTAATGCTCAATTACAGATTACTGTAAGGTACTAAATTGTTGACATACGGACAATACTTTTACACTAAATTCATTTGGAAAATTCATGTTCGTTACCAGCATTTAATTCCATCAAAAAGTATTTATTTGCATTTTTTCTTACTACATATAAAGAAATGTGTACAGCGAAAACAATTTAAAAAATGTGTTTGTTAGTTTTCATTAATAAGTGTACTGTGGTTTTTTAATTTTTCGTCATCGTTGATATTTGATAACTCGTCATCCAGCCAATCTTGGTATTCAATATCTAAGTCATCATCACCATTATTTGTTTCTGCCTATGTTAAAACCAGTAACATAATTAAGAATCGAATAGCTACACAATTGTAAAAGAAATTTTAAATTAAAACAAAATACCTTTATTTTTGTCTAGCAATTCACACACAAAAGCCGGTAATTGGTCTCCATCGAACCAGCTGAATTGCTACTTGCTGTCTTCTAACTTCCATCCATTATTTTCAGGACTGAAAATACCAAGCATCTTCATACGAGCATTATTTTAGAGACTAATGATGTAATTTGGTCGCCGCAGCTGCTGTCGAAGTTCGGTCTTACACGATTGTAAGTTTCTCGCATCAAAGTTTGTAATATTTTCCCGAGCTAACTCTTCAGTTACGTCGGAAGCAGTGTAAGTGTTGATGAACAATTGAAGTCTTGCAGCATCTACATCAATAATTCCGGCCACGTTGTAAACATCACAAACACATTTCTGAATTATATTGAAGGTTTCTTCCTTTAGTTCGGCATCACTGAATAACTCCAGCTCGCCGAATCTGGTAAATGTGTATTGCTACTCTTCTTTCTTCCAAGTATATTTAATGGCATTTGTTTTCCTTTCATAAAAAAGCAGGATTGTAATCACAGCCAGTGATCGCGTGAAATTCTGGTTAGCTTTGATATAAGGGCGGTCCTAACTTTTCGTAAATGTTTTAAATATCAACGTATCTCAGCTCTTAAACTCCTGCATAACTAATGCAATGGCCATATCTATGAGTGGTATCAATAATTTTGCGACTGCTTGTTAAACTCTTCAAAGACATTCCAAGCATAATATGTATTGACGTTTTGACTTTACCATTATGGACAGCATATATAATGTCTTCACAATAAGACTTGACGAATACATTTAGGATTTTCTTTGAGTTTTTGGTTTCTGCCGGCTATCAGAATAGAATAAATATCCATTAATTCTTATGGGACCGATGCTTCTCCTTCCTTTTATTATTGTCTGATATAATATCGTGGTAATTTTTTTCTTCTCGATTTGCAAAACTGATTTTCTTAATAATGAAGCAGCTATGTGTAGCACGTCTTCATCTTTCAAATTTTCATATCATTGTTAATCAACACTTATTAAACATTTTGGAGGTAATATTTTATTTTATTTTGTCTGATAAAATTCTCTTTATCAATGCATTTTATTATCTTAAGTTCCAAATAGTACGCTGTGAAATTCCTTTTGACTTCCCCAGAATTTTCATCTTCATTTTCGTCTAACAACTTCATGTAATGTCTATGGAGATGCCAGAAAAAAAAGTACTGTCCTTTATTAATTACATTTTCTTCAATAAAAGCACATATTTCTTCAAAAAAGTAATTTGATGATGCTAACGAAGATCACGCCAACGACTTTTAGTTTTTTTTTCTTTGTAGATGCTTTATAACAAAAGTTCAATTAATAAGTATTATGATAATAAACGTGTAAACCTGGATAATTTGTTATTTTATTAATTAACGTAGTAAAATGTTCATACTCTTGATCTACTTTAGAAAGAATTTATTTGTTGGGTGAAAATAAAGGCAATCATTTTTACTTTTTTTTAAATTTTTTTTTGTATTTTGATCGCAAAATATACAAGCAGCATTGTTTGGAGCAATACTTACATCACTTTACGTGAAGGTATTAATTTCAGAAAGGGAAGCAATATTTTCCAGCTGTACATTATTTTCTACTGAACTTAATGGGACCGGTTCGCCTAACTCAGGTATAATAGTTGGCTGCTGTATTGTATTGGAGTCAGGTATAAGATAAGTTGCTGGACTTAAGAGGCTGTGAAATAGACTGTTGTGACTCAGTATACTGTGTATCTCACTCAAATATTAATAAACATGCTATCGGTGAATTCTCTGTAATATTTCACGATTTTTTTTCCTTTGTAGTAGCCTTTTCTGTATTTGAAGTTTTCGGCGAATAATGTTGTTTTCATTAATCTTGTAAATGACCTATAACACTGTCTACGAGAACCGCTTTCAAATAAATCAACCGGCAAAACAACATCTTGTAATTTTAGGTTATATTTCTTCCTATGTTTTGAAATTGTTAAACACTTTTGTAACTTCTCGCCGGAAGTAATGTTAAATGCACATCGGAATTATTACAAAAAAAAAAAAAACAGTTCAATAACTCCGCCATTTAATTTATTTAAACACTGCAAATGTTTTTATTTTACTCACACACATTGTAACCGAAATAACCGTTGTTCTGAACAAAATCAATACGACTGAATACTACATATTATAGTAGACCGAAGGAAGGAGAAATCGACGCGCATAGATATCTCGCTCACGCCTAAGTGTACGAATAATGATCTTGCACTCATACTCACGGCAACATATTTAATGTGTCTGGGGGATGTTTGGCCCATACGATTCGCCTGGCTGCTTACAAGTAGTATTGAAATGCTTTCCTCGGTATCATATATAAAAATCAAGACTCAGATTGTAAGTAAACTTACGTTATTTTTCGCGAACTTTAAAACTACCACCGACGGAAACTGTCTGGCAATATTGATTATTAATGTTTCATGATATTGTGTAAAATATACATAAAATAAACACTCAGCCTTTAAGAAAAGTGGGCAATGTATTTAAGTACATTTTGTACCTGGTATCTGTAAATTGGCCGCCGGCCCATGCTAGGAGGTATGTATATCTTCAGAGTATATACTAATACTACTCTGTACGACACATTTTGTTACTCAAAAAATAAGTAACCTCTGGCGGCCCTGGAATCTTGGACTATTATAACGACTTTAGTGCAGTGGCACCATCTTGTTAAACTAATCAGCGAGGTTCTTTATTTAGTTGAGTTTGGTTTGTGGACAGGTATGATAGTAAATAGTCTACACTACTCTTTTAAATTTCACGCATAAATTCTATCGTTTATTTGTTTCATACGTCCCAAATATTGGATATTCTTTCTACCACATACTGTCCGAGACATGTTTGTTGGTAATATTGTGAGAGTTAGAAAAAAATCATGAATGGGGAAATAATGTACTTTAAGTCTATTTACTCTTACGTCAAAATTACAGTCCCGACTGTGAAATATAATCGAGGTAGAACTATAGGCCCTTTGTGTATGTCCTACTTTGTCATGCCATTTGAAACTAGAATGAACTTCTACAAAAAAATGGTCCAATTTGAAGAATAGATGAGTTATAATCGTATTCTAAAGAAAAAGCATAGTGTAAGCATCATTTGTTGGAATGTCAAATTCCAAGTCAGATGTAAATTAATATAACCTAAACTATACACACAAATCTGTTGTTTATAAATTGTGAAATGTGAAAGTTAGGATTTATAGACGTGTGCGTTTTGTCAAGCTATTTAAAAATGCGCGGCCAGCAATTTTAGTCGGCTGCGGACCATGTGATCATCCGTTCATTGTTTAATGAGGGGAGGGTAGAGAAAGATTTTGGCCGTGCCCCATAATTTCTGCTGCTTTTACGGTAATTACTTTTTATTCCTAAACGAGAGCAGATATAAAAAAAATGTTTCCCAATATAGCTGAAAATAGTTTTTTACTTTGCAGTGTAATTTATTTCCAGGCATGAATGCTATCGACATTTGAATAATTAGTTCATTAATGAGAATTTCCTTAGCTGCATTATTAGCTGAAACCATAGTGTATTTTGGCTTGAAAGGATTATTCGACTATTTGTAACAGCGCTCGTTAGTGCTGGTGATAAAAGGGGAGTATTTAGCATTGCCGGAGTGCTAGTGTAGAAGGAACCGAAGTGCCCCGAGGAAACCTCCACTTTTCGGAGTTGTGAAAATTTGGAGCAATCCCACCTTAGGACTAGGTGTTCGGAAATTTCTGAATTATTCGCGCAGCCAGCCACGACCAACATCCGTTCGGCTTACGAGGCGTATGTACCTTGCATGAAGTATGTTGTAGCGTTTAGACATTTATTCTTTTATCCGCGAAAATACTAACTTATTCGCAATATGTTTGTATAAGAAAAGAACATACTTGGAATTGTGATTGTATAATTTTAGTAATACTGCACGCTTATTTGAAACAAGAATTTTTTTTTACTGCTGTAACTACTAAAAATATACTGCCCCGATTCGTAAATCACAACACTAGAAGATTTACGTTGGATTTTACTCAAAACTTCCACAAAATTGTGTATTGTCACCGCTTAATGTCCCGTAGGAAAAAAAGTAAAACGAAAACACTACACGTCAGTTTGGCGCGCCGCGAATATAAGCGAAGCGGTTACCGCCGAGTATGTCAAGCTGAACCGTATCGATCACATATCCGCGCTCAGAAAACGCTGATAATGTCATCGGGTAAATTTGCATATTAAGCAAGACATGGCTCTATTAACAGTGATAGACTTTCAAAAGAACTTACTTTCTATATAAACGGTCAGGGTGGGTTATATTTGCCCTCACCCAAAATTCTGACATTTTACAACTGCTCAATGAAATAACTCGCATTCGTAATACGAAATAAACAATTTAGCCAGCTACTCCCTCAACTACTATGTGATGTAACACCGATAGCGCCTAGGAGTCATAGATGCTCAACCACTTCCGTGAATCTTTCAGTGGAAAACTTCCAACGACCTGCTGGAGTTACACCGACTGTAAAGATGGCCGAAAGCGAGCGAGGCGACTGTGCAATGTTAACACGTTGAACTAAAACATGTTATAAAGGTCCAGCTGGAGCATGTGTAGCCGGGAGTGTAACCAAACAAACGCTTGACGTTGCTGTGACCAATACGGTCTACTTGTTTACATGCACACAATAGCGATGTTACTGTCCAAGTTCAGCCAATAGGAAAACGTTTTGATTTTTGTGTTACTTGCTATACGAAATTATTTCAACGGCCCAAAATAAGTACGAAAATTATGAAACATTAATTAGGAGGTGTTCAAACAGGTGTAAAATAGAGAATTCTCAACCTAAACGTCAATTAACGAGCATAATACATTCATTTACCTTAAAAATACCAGTCTGTTAAGTACTTTTGAGGTTAAAACAGTATGGCGGCCGGCTATTTTTAGCTGACTACCTCTCCCCTCTTTTGGCTTCACTCCCCTCGCAAGCAATCCTAACTTATGCTACCCCCGTGGTTCGACTCGTCTTCGGGACGATCCCCGACTCACGCCATCCTTATATCGGTTTCAAATGGTTTCCCAAAATCGCTCCAGGAAAATACCGATATGATCCTTTCACATGGGCAATAACCGATTCTTCTGTTAGTGTCTGTGAGGACCACATTTTCGAAGATACATAATGCCCAATTAACAGTTCCCGAAGACTGGAAGAGATATCAGATCTAGAAATCTTGCGTATATTTTCGCCGGAGGAAACGTGCTTCTTGCCTCTGTGTTTTGTTGTCGGTGTTTGCAGCTATTTTGTTCTCTTGAAAATTTGTGTTGCCTTCGTTCAATTATGGTTAATTTTACTATAGTTTAGAAAGAAAATGTGATTTCTTATGGGAGAGTTTGGAACAGAGAACATTTCTGCCGCTTGTTTCGCTGTTATCACTAAGGAACCAGAAAAATACGAAACTGTAGTAAAATTTAATTTAAATCGGATTGGAAGTGACAAGAGTGAATGAGTGGGAGATTTTGGTCAGGGCTTAACATCGAGGTCATCAGCGCTGGTGAGGGGCGAGTTTCGCCGAAATGAAAGGGCGGGGGAAACGGGTGATCCCCGAGAAAACCCGCCAACCAACGGCATCATCCGGCACGAGTCCCACATTCGAATATCCGGGGACCGACCCCGCCTGGAATCGAGTCCGGATCACCTTGGTGGGAGGCGAGAGGTTTGACCCCTCGACCACCGCGGCCCCTAAATGACAAGAGTTATTTATCTTAATCTTAAAGTGAAAATATACCAATTTTGCGATTTAAATCATCAAGTTTATTTAACTTAACATCCAGGGAAGCTCTTGGATTGTTCCATTTGCACCCATTACAGATACCAGCGCTCCAGCGGCAGAAATATTCCCTGTGCCAAACTTTTAACATTGATCTTTCTAACATGAAGTAGAATTAACCTTAGTTCAGTTTTTATGCTTTCCTTGTAAATATTTCTTTGTTTTCTCTTTGTCGTCTTTGTAGATAAACGGACTATATTTCTTTCCGAAGTTTGAAGAATATCATGTCATTGTAATATTTGTTGAAAACTCTTTATTCTGGCTATCCTTTTTTTGCACTATAATTTGTTTTGTGACTCAGAAACAATGGCCCGCATTAGCTAACGCCCATAAAACTGTTCATTTAATTTTTATCTCGAGTAACCTACAGAGTACACCAAACTTCTCGCCCTGCTAGTCCAGTAGTGACGTCATTCGGTCTTCGTTTGCACTGGGCCATTCCTGGGGCGGAGTCTCGACTTAAAATAGCTTATCCCGAAGGGGCGGTCGATTTTGCCAGATAGGCAGAGTAATACCAGGGTCGGCGGCAATTTTACCAGTAGCTGACCATTCGTCAGCACACTCTGCCTGGTGTTTAAAAGTTGAGCGGGAACAGTTCCCAAAATGTTTAACCCCCAACAAAAAAGAAGGGGTATTATAAGTTTAACGCCTATGTCTGTCAGTATATGTGTGGCTTTGTAGTTTCCAAACGGACAGACCGATTTCACACTTTTTTTAAAATTCAAAGCTAGTTTCATCGGGATGGTTCCTAGCAGTATTCGATGAAAACCTGTCAAGCTGTTTAAAAAGTTTGAGTTATATTCGGAATTGGTGTGAGAACTTCGCAGTCATAAAATGGAATCATAACTGAAACATAAAATACTGACATATAACGATCCTTGACGAGCCCTATACAGCAGGCGCAGATGTCGCGTTTGAGGTACGAGAACAGGTAGGGTTGGACTGGCCCGTACGTCAACAGACGTGTCGCCTTCATGCGCCAGCCGCTAAAACGGTGTGCGGTATTTGGGTGAGATGAGAGGGTTTTATAGACTGTTCGGAATAAAGTTAGCTCTAAAAATTTAACCTTTGAAAAACATCACTAGCCGTTACTGCATATCATTCAACATTGCCGATAGTTTACTTACTGCATGTATGGTTGGCAACGATATAACACAATATAGTTCCGTGTTTATTCGTATTTAAATGCAACAATACTGAAACAAAATCAACCGACAGCGATATAATTGTATGTTATATAATTAATCAACTTCTTTTTTTATCAAACTATATAGGCACCTATCGACTGAACAATTTATCTTACACGCGCAAACACAAAGTGACGTGTCCCAGGAGATTTGACTTTTCCCGCCGTTAGCTGCTACACGCGGAAAGATACGAATTGGCTGGAAATAGATCTTTAGCAGGGCTTTTTCGAGTGCTCACAGTATTCCGAACTGCGTATACTGTTCTTTAACAACCGATGAGGACGGAGTGAGGTGAAGAAACGGTAAATATTGAATATCATTACTCATCGTGTACCAGCCAAACTATTGATTTTAGACATATATTTTACTGGTAAATAATGTTTCCAGAGACGTCATAAGTAGTCCTACGTAATTTTTTGTTAGTTTAAGTTGGAAAATTTTAGGTAACTTAACCTTACCTAACCTAAAATTAAGTTACGTCAGGTAACCTAACCTAAACTAACCTAATCTTAACTAAACTTTTGGAAACATTAGAAGTAGTCCTACGTAAAAGAAATTTTGTTAGGTTAGTTCAAGTCAGGTAACCTAATCTGACCTAACGAAAAACATTTTTTACGTAGGACTACTTATAATGTCTCTAGAAATAGATTTTATCGATAAACATCATGTCTAAAATCAATAGTTTGGCCGGTACGCGATGAGTAGTGGTTCTTAATATTTACCGAAGAGACAGCACAACATCTATTCCCGAGCCGAGAATTGAACCCAGGACTTCTTGCAGCATATACCGGCGCCTATCCGAATACGCTACGAAGGCTGTCTGCAGTGTTTGGGTCGTTCGCTTTCTGCTTTGGGACTTGAAGCGGTGGCGCTAATACTTCATTTACGGAAAATGTGAAGTGAAGTTCACTGCGCGCTTCTCTATTTTTATTTTACTATTCCGTTTGGTATTATTCCGTGAGAGCAGTCTGAAAAAGTAATGTTTTTAGTATGATATCTAGAAAACAAAATTACGGAAGTATAGTTCGTGTGTTTTCTATTCGTAGGCAAAGATATCAAACACGCGTTGAGCGGTATTTGTGGAAAAAAGAATCTCCTAACATGCTGCAACGGCGTTCATGCACCAGATGTATAAGGCTCTTAAAAATAAAACATAATAGTTTCAAGTTACTGTTGACACTTAAATGCGTCGGAAGACCGTTTAGTAATCAAAATAGGTATTTTAAATTAGCAAACTGGTAATGAAGTAATTTACTGGAACAAAACTTACGTATATTGTGAGTACACATGTGGCGATTCCAAAAGATAAAACTAAATTTTATGTTTTGTTTGGATTGAATTTTTGGTTTTATACACTGTTTTATCAGTTCGGTCTTGTTGTTTTATTTTTATATTCTGTTTCAATTTCACTATTTTTAATTGCCTATTTTGCTTACTTACGTTCCTCCGAAGCATTTAAGAACAATAAATTTAACTACTATTTTGTATTTCTTAAGGGCGTTGACCCGTAAAATTTTATTTTTTTATATTTGTGCCAAACACTGTTCAACTTTTGCACATCAGATAACACGTAATTTTCCAAAATAAAAAAAAATTAGGCCCCATAGTTTTTGCATAATCACTCATCAAAGTCACCAAATGACCATTGCGGTGTAGCCAAAATCAAAAAAAGTAATTAACTAATAAATTCTACATTACAATAACTGATAGTCAGTGTATCAATGCATTTTATGACATGGTTGACAAAAGTTAGTTTTGAAAATTTCAGTAGTAGCTAAAAGTCAAAGTTATGCAAAAATTTACTCATTTTTCATCAATTTTTTAAAAATACAATAACGTATCTCTTTGTGTTCACAAAAGTGTCGTGAAGTAGCTCACATCATTAAGAATTAATCTGAATTATCTTTTTTCTGCAAGTTAATTATTTTTTATTATTTTGGCTACACCGCAACTGCCATTTTGCAACTTTGATAGGTGATTATGCTAAAACTATGGGACCTAATTTTTTTTATTTGGGAAAATGACATGTCTTCTGATGTGTAAAAGTTGACCAGTGTTTGGCACAAATATAAAATTTTGAATTTTTACGGGTCCAACGTCCTTAAGGAATCGTTTTCTTGCAAATTTTTTTAAAAATTTAAGTCTTAGTTATGTAGATTAAAATAACGTTTTCTTTTAGTTTTCTCTGCGAATGTTTCATTTTGTTCGACGTATCGACAAATGGAGGAGCATAGCTTCGTACAGTTGACATCTATTGTTTACAGCCCACTATTTCTGTTATCAGATGAAGGAAAAAATTATGATTATTTGTTACGGCGTATGTGGGGAAGGTGTAACAATTTGATAACGCTTAAGAAATTTATATCCGTGCCGCCCTTTCCGGAAGAGAATTTGTCTCCACGGTATAGAACTAGCAACGGAAAATTATTTCAAATATCGCAGGTATCAATCACACTTAAGTTGGCGGCCTGGGTTGACGTACTTAGCACGTTCGAGGCCAACAAGTGCGGATACGATAAGGACGACACAACACTCGCATCACGCCTCATCCTAGCCTCTAGGTTCAAGTCACTGACCTGCGGGCACCGCCGCAAAGTTGCTTCGTGCGCAAACCCTGCTAACGTCGAGTTTGCTTCGAAAGCGATTATGTACATCCAAGTTGCGTTCGCACTCGCGAGCGCGGATGCAAAGACGAAGAAGAAAACTGACGTAAATTTGCGCGGCTATGGGAGGCCACGCAAAGTAACGACATCTTTGCATCGCTCGTCTAAATAATTAATTAAACAATGTCTTTAATAAAATCATGATCGTAGAATGATTTTGCAATACCCAAAACTGTTTAAAATAGGTTTTCTTTGTCGAAATTCACTACCGTAATAATCTTGTATGTTCTGAAATAACAGAGGTGGAACCATAACCTAACGCTGTAGTTTGTGTTTACATCAAAAGCTGCATAGATAAACCCCACGCACAGCTGCAGTATTTTTTTTTGTTATGTGTTTTATGTAAGGGAGAGTAGTACTTGTGAAAAGTAGGCAAATACTGGACACGTGCAACACATTTGCGATGAACAGAATCAATTTTCAAATTCTACTTCACATCAGCAGAGGGTCGTGATTTTTGTCACAAATTGTCGGTATGTGATGCTAGCTGGTGTTACGTAATAGGCAGAAACAACTTTTTATATTTTAATGAATTGATATTTCGTACCTCTTTTGAACCCTGCAAAAGGCCCCATGATTGCTGTGTCCGAGTATTTCGTAGGTTACGTATCTGTAATAAGCCTACGTGCAAATAATCACCGATATTAACAGAACTACAGTAAGCCTACAATGAAATCATATCCCAATCTATAAGATGTGCGCTATTTTTATTTTACGGTATTTGCTCTCGTGTAAAATCGTTTGCAAGAACCTATTCTGTGAAATATATTAGTTGTGTTTCATGTCTATCTACATGTTAACTAATAGGCCTATATGTTGCTAATTTCAAATGACCATCAATGCTGGAATATGCAGCGACAGAGTGGGATATGTATATTGCAGCTGAGGTGCAGGAACTTGTGAAGGTACAAATAAGGGCACTGAGATAGGTGAAGGGTAGGCCCTAGATGGAGAAGGCAGGGGCAGGTTGGAAGGAGTAAGGTAGTTAATTCGTAGGCCATCTGTATTGAAGGAAATGAGATGGAGTGAAGGGCAGGGGGAGAGTTAAAACACTGGTAAAAACTGTAGGCATATAGTGAGGATTTGGAGGGTTTCACTTGCCACCTAAGGGCAGTGAGAAGATTCAAAAGGCGTGGTGGAGAACGGAGCAGGGGATACAGTCTATGCTCGTGACGTCGGCCGTATTTTGTAAGATCACTTGGACAGTGTGTAGGGAGTTGGAAGGTGTAGGAAGGGTTCGGACAGGTTTGTGTAGAGGGGCAGGATAGAGTCATCTCGCCACAGGATGACAGCTAAATTGCGAGTTTATTATGCACAGGGGGAGGGGCGTTACCTTGAAAACACTTTTGTGCTTAATTATTCTGCATTTTAATTTTTTTTTGTTGCAGGAAATTAAGTTTTCTGTTCGACATGATGTAGGCCAATTACCAGTACATCAAAATTTCAAACAACCTGTCAAGCAAGTATCCTTTGGGATAGCCTAGTAGTGGTACAAAACACAACGTAATGTCGTCATACATTTGTTCGCTTGCAAAATACATAATGCAGCAGTAGACTCAAAACTGTGGGACGTTTGTTCTATTGCCTCTGCTTGCAAGTTTAGACTACTCAAGACAAGATGTTCCTGTTGTAGTAGTTGCATAATGCCACATTTTAGAGGTCTGTACATTTTCAACAAAAACCTAACTTATTGAATGCATTAAACAATAACATTACATGAAAGTGTCATGCGTTAAATCGTTTTATATTTATATTTTGCTATCACTACTGCAACTAGCTGCATGACGGACAAAATATTTATAATCTACCAGTAGACCTCTGTTAAATACATATTCGACACGAGTTAGTTTCTTACTAAATTCCACAGATTTGCCGTGTCCACAACACTAAAAAAGCTTTCATAACTACGTACGCTAAAATATTTCATTTCCATTACAATTTTATATATTATCAAATGGATGTAACACAAGTAAACTCTCCTGCGAGTCGTATTCGGCTACATCAATGGCTAATGCGTAGCAAACAGAATAAAAGGCATAAAACATATTCCGCGTAATAAAATCTTTAACTAATGCAGGCATATAATCGCCTACACGAATTATTCAACATATACGTATTTTGGAAACATGTTTCTCTGCTTTGCTCGTGTTTGCATGTATAATCAGCTGATTCTTCCACAGAATAAATATGCACCATAGAATAAGCAGTGTTAGATATAGACATTCGGAAGAAAATCAGAGGCGCAAACATACAAAACGTAATTTTTTTTTTGTTTTCGCAGTAAAAATGGAAATTTATTGTAAAACAGGATAGCCAACCGCTCTTTACCGTCGAAGCAAAACTTCTGACGTCACTTCCTTTGTAGAAAAGCTTTGCGCTGAAGGAAACCATAACGTCTGAAGCTTTTACTGTCGTACATAATCGCTCGAGGAAAGTGAAACGCTATCTCGGAAGTGAACGGAAAGCAAATTGATTCGTTAGTCGACTTTGCGTCGGTGGTACATAATAAGCCCACTGGGCCCCGATTAAATATCGCCATCTGTTATTTGCACCGACGCAGCACAACGCAAGTTAAACGCTTCTTCTATGGCATTACTTGAGTATATAATTCCAATACAGCGCAACCAGACGCAACGCAGGTGCAAATTTTGCGTTACACCCATAAAAAGCGATATTTAATCGCCCCCCAGGTGTGCAGCCTTCTCGACGACAACTCATATCTATGAGATATTCACTAGCGAGCCTAGCATTCTGTGACGTAATATTAAAGATAAATGTGTGTTGTACACGCCTATAACTTAAAAAATATTCTGCGCAAAGATTTTCAAACCTTAAAAAAGACTACAAAACATCCACTTTCGCCATATTCGACAGCGTAAAAGTAAACATTTACAGATACATGGAGGACCCGAAATTGATGCACACGTATCTCGCGTTTTCATAATGCTATTCTTAAACAGGTTTTATGGTCCGAAGGCCAGCGCTCCCTCCATCCGCCTGCGCTGCACCCTTATCTGCAAAAGGAATGCAGTACACGGCACATTTTTACATCTCTCTTCGTATTGCCACTTCTTTTTTTTTATTTTTAATGTATACTACTAGGCTTTCTGCCTGTGTTCTTATAAAATCTTCCCCCTCCCCTTCGTAGTTAAGAAATGCCACTGACTCAAGTAACCTCTTGAGCCTTTACTTGAGACTTTCCTTACGGATCGTAGGAGTTTTCATCATTGTGCAAGGCATGCCAACGATCAACAACATCTAGCCTCCTGCCGCTCTTGTTGGCATATTCGTTTCAGATCTTGTGAAGAGTTTCACTATTCATTACATTGCCAATGGTTAACTGGAGGCTGTGCAGACATAATATACGCACGCTGAGAATTTTTCGAATAAACAACACACGTAAACAAAAGGTAGACGAATTCTTCTAGGTCGCAGTTTCGTGTTCTTAATGAGACATTTCTGCAGTTCAGAGGAGTCGTCTCAGAGCAGGTATCGTTTATGTTTTGTTCTTTTTTTTTTATTTGGCTTCACATCTCGTCGACAGCGAGGTTATTAGAGACGGTTACACACAACATTCGACAATCACAGACAATGGGAGAGGAATTGGCCATTTGCTATGTTAAGAGACTGTGTCACATCTTTTTTAAAATTTTCCATTTTTATTTAATAAATTATGTGATGAAATACCAGCAATTTCTCTTAATATTATGATTACATTTTACGATTATGTGCGTATATATGGACTAAATATGTACTAGGAGTTATTTTGTGTTTATTACATGTTGAGAAGTAATTACATGAAATTAATAATTATATAAATACGCGAATACAATGTGCGTAATGAAAGGTAGTGTAATTATCTATGTCACTATTGAAATATTTTCAAATATATCTTGTCAAATTTGGAGTAAAGAAGAATGAAAGAAAAAAAAGTCAGCATTCTTAGTTACACGGGCTTCTAAGAAAACCAGCCCAGTGTTCCCCAGGAAAGATTTATGAAAACCACGAAAAAAAAAAACAATAATGGGATTATTAAAGCGGGAATTAAATCCGCGTCCCCCCAAATGCGAGTCTAATGTATTACCTTTCCACCACCTCGTTCGGTTTGTATGGTTTAAAAATGTGTAAGGGTCACCTTTGTTATATAATTTTGTTTTATCCCTTGTACGTGTCATTCGTCATAGAAGCACCAGCTGATATATTACATTTTAGCTCATTTTAAATTATGCTGTTTAATATTACTTTTAACATTTCTCTAAAAAATTTTTAGCTAAATAGAAATATAATTTAAAGCTTGGGGAACTGACTAGCCAAATATTTTCTTTATATTACTCATTTCTAAAAATTAAAACTAACTCCATTGATAAAAAAAAATAGTTGATAAGTATGTACAGACATGAGACATATTATATCGTGTAACACAAAACAAATGTTTCATTAAAATAGTGCTAAAAAGCTGAATCAACTGCAAAAAACCAGTGAATAAGCGAAATCGACTTTACTCACGTTCATAAACTCGTACCGTCTATTGTCCAAGGACCAACTTGCATTCACAGTCCACATAAATACGCAGTATCATTTATGTAAGCATTGTAAGCAGACAAAGTGCAAGCCACAATAATGCTGCTAAGGGGGCGCCTGGGCGAACGTATTTCAATTGTAGAAATCCGGAACACAAAAGGCGTCACAGCACGTTTCAACCTAATATCTCTGCGTAAGTGTCTGAACCGGAGTGCAGTCTTCTCGTCGATGAATTGCATTCGGTAGTGACACCACAATTGCACGACTTTTGAAGACATTCTGCATCAATATTTTTATACTGAAAAGTACCGCAGATATACTAATTGTCGCCCTCGAGGAACTAAGCTCTAAATACCACTGGAGAGAGACACGTGCCTAACGTTCTTTCAGTTTTTCCCAAGCTCGACATCACTCATGCAAGTAAGTTGAGCGGTGATCTAGTGAACCTACATCGGCTTAAGGCCTTGTTACGGAGTTTTGCAGAGATTTCGAAAAAACAAATTTTTATTGCTACTTAATACTCATATCAAAATTTTGCTGCACAGTTTTGACACTTATATGTTATAATTTGTAGCTGAATTTTTTGTAGAATTATACTGAACGGTTTTTTAGATTTCATTACACAAAGTACCGCGTTTTTCGTCGTGGAAATAAGCAAAAATGAAGGAAATTATTTTTTTGCTGGCGAATGGTACATTATTAAAAAAAAAACGCGTCCACAGTATTGTGCATCGTGTGATTGCACATTGACTCAATTTTTTTTTTCAAATCTGTTGGTTAAAAAAAAGTTGGGTTACTGGCACCAGTCTGAAAAAAACTCGGGAACAAGCCCTTAAACCTCAGCACACAGCTTAGCGGCAAGACAGACAGTCGCCTTAAACGAGCTCACAGTTTCGAAGACAGTATTGCCAATAAATTTATCAAAAATATTTCCCTGTTACCTCATCCATCGAATTTTGTGAGACATGAGTTCCATTCAATATGTCAATTGCTTAAGTGGCTACATCAATTTCAAAAATAAAAAAAAAATTATTAAATATTGTGCATTTTTACCGTAAGTAGCAATTTTAACAGTTTACAATAATATTTGTAATGTTTATTTAATGCTTTTATCGATAAAATATACTAAATGTGTATTTATTTCCAGGTCTTCAACAACAATTGAAAATACTTCAGTGTCAATAAAATTCTTCACAATATTATAAAACTTTACGTTCGCATGAATAATATAAAAGTCAAACCAGTATCATTCTACAAACATAAATGAAGATAGCGTTGAATACGTGGAATTGGAGACATGAAGTTCATAACAGTGAAATTGTCAAACTTATTTGCTATTAATGTTTATTACGTAAAATGAATGCGAACGTTTGAACTGGCTCTCGAACTCACGTCCTTCCCGACACAGGACTTGTACGCTGGCCAGTAAAAAATGTTATCGTAACCGACGACCGAAGGTAAAACGCAGAGGGATAAAGAAAGCGTCAGGTGATTCGCCTCACCATTCAGCGGCCCCATTATTGATTTATAACCCACCCCTCGCATAAAATAACCCTTCCCACGCCCGCCGTGCGCTGCCATGAACGATTTATTACGAGCTAACGCAACAGACGATCCAAATACGATCCCACTGCCTTCCACTCGCCTCCCATAACAATTAGTTCATGCATAATGGAGCATTCCTCTCCCTGCACCAAGCCACTTTACGTGACTATCTTGATCCTGCTCTGCGAATATATATCAATCTGCGGCGCTCCGCGTATTGCCGCGGCCCTGCGAAACTGCGGATGGTAGGCCGGATAAGAGTGTTAATTGTGTTATTTGAAATATGGCTTCTGCGCACTTCCGGTGTTGCTCATAAACGTGTAACACCTGTAACGGTACAAGTGAAGTAAAATTCTAATGAGCAAATACGATTCTACACTTCACATTAACACTTTGATCTACGTCACCAACATGATAAATTTTATAAATTCACTAATATGACGCTATGAATAAATTAACACTGGAATTTAAATGGTCTAGATAGGAGAATGTATAACCTAAGAACTACAGTAGCCTTATCTACATATTCTACACAAGTCTATATTATTGTGTATTCATAATTTTAAAATGTGTTTGGTTAGCAAAGGTTACCACATTTTTAAAAAGTTTTTTGAACTATGTGAGATGACGAACCTGTAAATCTTTATTTTCTTTGTATGGGATACCGAGTTTAATTATATCGTTTAATTTAACCAAAATAGCCCCGTACTAGCCATTGCTTTCATGGTTTTCTTCGGCTATAACTTCGAGTTTGAATGGCAGACAATTTTTAATTTAATTAGATTGTTTTTTTAACTTTTTTTTGTAAACTGTCGTAGGTAAAATTTGCTAATGTCACACATTATGTTGGCACTACAACGTCGTATTAACTATACTGTTAGGTCGAAAGTCCATGCACCATCGCAGACTTCCATGTCTTTACAATGTTGCAACTTTTACGTCTATGACCTTACTTGACTGCTGAAACAGAAACGCGTCCAAATATTATACACACATACTTTTAACAGACCGGGACAGTATTCAACACGTAATTCCTGAGAGTAAAAGAAAACAACGTGATTTCAAACTCATAAATGACAGGACAGTAGAGGGCGTTGGCGATAATGAAATATTTTAGGTATGGGTAGTAAATTTAGGTAAAGGCAATAAATGATAAAGTGAACTTTTTAAGAGCGTCATGTGAATAATAATTATAATAAAATGTAGAAGACAAGTTTTCAATACGGTGGATACATTACGCCATGTTTATTGCTTACTACTTTATTATTTACATTTGCAAGTGAAAGAAATATGTAAATATGATCATGGCTGTACTTCAGAAGAAGGGGGCAAAATGCACACATGCAGCCGTTTATCTCAATGATCACAAGCTAAATTCCAACTGGCTATTTGATGAAACGGTTAAAATTTAGGAAATACCAACCTGTGCAGAAGATTCAGAATCGAATGAGCTTTGGAACTTCTGATATTTATACTGTGTAAAGATCCATGCGAGAAAACATGGTCGCCATGTTGCGGGACGTCGGACGAAAAAAAAAGTTATAATGTGTTCCCTACGCCTTAATAACTCCTTTATTAAATGTGTTCCTGAGTTGAAAGGAATAAAATAACGAGGCCTCTAAAAGGGTTCACTTTACCGTTACCAGCGTGTACGATATTTAGCTTACGTCGACTGGCGAGTTCTTGAGCACTAGTGGGCGTGAAATTACAAAGGAGCAACGGTTGACTGAAAGGGCGGGGAAGGCTAAAACAAACCCGCATGAAGCGACAAGCTCTGTCACGTTTTCCTTTTGTGAAAAGTTGTGAGCGATCCCATCGGGAGTCGAACTCGTTTCGGCATTGTCGGAGGCAAGTGGTTCGACCAATACGTATCTACATAGCCGCTGATTTTCAGTTTAAATAACTTTGAAGCAATTTGTTTTCGTTGCCTGCGTGCACATCTGCAGCTGTGCTGTATGGTTATTAACAGTGTTTCGTTTTTCAGAGGCATCACCCAGTGACTGACTCGAGGTACACGCCCTCTGACGTCACATCGCAGGGGAGAGTACTGGGGAACAAAGCTTGTTTACAAACAAGTCGATTTGTTCTGTGTTTGTTGGTTGGTGATGGCAGAAACCAAAAATGTTGTGCACTCATAGACTTGCATGCAAGTGTAAATAAAGTATTACTTCCATTTCATGGTTAAGACACGCAAACGCATACGATCAGTGTTTACCTGAAAAAGCGGCAGATTCCAAACATATAATCAATTTTCTCTACATACATATCATCCGGGACATGTGAAGCGAAACGCCTGTACGAAGGTTATGTCCGGTTACGATATCCATGGAGGAAGGAATTGTATCCCACACCAGACTGGAGCTCCGCCTCATTTCAAGTCATCCATTTGACTGTGCTAATCACAATTAGGTCACTGCGTCACCATACGTCTGTGATTTGTGCACAGAGCCCCTAAAACACTGAGAGTTAAAGTCGTCCAAGCTCTAACCACGGTGGTCGCAGCAGAAAGTGTGCTAACCTCCCATAAAGGCGAGCCAGGATCAAGTCCAGGCCTGGTCGACACAGATTTTCGCACATTGAAATCGTGTCGGATTTTGCTGTCGGTCAGCGGTTTTGCTCTAGGTTCTTCCGTCTACTTCCACGGATTCTTTATTCAGACGAGTCTCCATACTCACAGTACCTTACATCATCCCTCACCAGCCGTGAAACATCTCGCTGTCACTAGTCATGCTGAATTTTTTCCTGATTCAACATTTGGCAAGACATTTGTGAAAATATCGGTATACATATTTTGTAGGATATATTAAAACGTTACTATGAAGTAATAAGGGTAACATAAAATTAATGACAAGAATTGTCGCTCGCTATGTAATAAAGACTACACAACTCGTAGTACAAATTTAGTCCAATAATATGCACCTAACCAAAAATACTATGTTTCAATAAAGAAACTTTGACGATAATTTCGCGCATTCGATGACCTGCATGTTAGATTCAGCTATCCTTTGCATACTCAAGCACCAACCATGTGTCCGTTAGCTTCTACTCAGTGAAACAGCAGACAATGAACGAATAGACGGGGCTCGAGTATGCATAACATAATGGATTCTAGCCTGCAGATAATTGAATTCACGAAATTTTCTCGTCCCTAAATACGAAAATGAATAGTTTCCGCAAAAGGAATGACACAGCCAATTAAAGACTGACCAAAATGTCTTCCTTCATCTACTCAATGAAATGTCTTTGTTAATGTAGGCAACATATAATTGTTGTGGTTTGTACAATAGTAGACAACAACTTGAATACAATGTTACAGTTTTGCCCAAGGACGGACCCCACATCACAGGCGAGAAGAGGCAATACCACAGAGGAGATGAGATTAGTCTTAACTGCACATCTGGCAAGTCTTACCCAGCTTCAGTACTGCACTGGTACATCAACGATCATCAGGTATGCAGCGAATTTTCTAAATTTGCTGAATCAACAATTCCATTTTTATTTGTATTCGTCAGTACACTGTGAACACAACAAAATGTGAGTTTGTACTTTATGTTCTTGTATCATTTAAAATGTTTGTAGTCAATTAAACCAACCTGTTTGTTAAATACAAATAAACGTTGTTGACGAATACATTAAGGGCTGTAAAATACGCAAATTAAAGCTTAATAAAATAATACTTAAAATAAGTAAATCAAACGTAACGTGTGTTGGTCTTAGGTTGAGTACGCATTTAACTAGTACAGGTGTGTAGGTTCAAACTCTGACGCCTCTGTAATTTTTGAAAATGGTTTTTCAAGCGAGTATTCATCAGGATAGACGTTTTCAAAATCCCAACTTAGTATAAGGGCCCTTTTAATTCTTCTCAAATGATATCTTTCAATTTGTAAGTAGTTACATCATGATTTAAAAAGTCTTAAATATACCTGTTGACCAGTTAGGCGTTTATCGTTATTTTTAAGATTGCAGACTCGAACAACACTAATTTTATAAATTATATATTCATGTTCCGAGAAATCTTTCCCCTCGATTGTTTAAAATATTCCATATTTTTCTCGTTAACTTTGGCGGATTTCATATCAACAGTTCTATGCGTCGTATTGTTGTATTATTTATCGTATCAATCTAACATATTTACCCATTTTAAATTTGCATTGAATGCAAATTCATTTCACACTAGTTTTTCGATTACAACTTTTTACAACACTAACATTTATTTTAGAAATTTTAAAATAAAGGTTACTAAGTCCTTGAATAAAAATGTATGGCAATTATTACTGTGGTAATTATTAGGTTGTTTCCTTTAATAGTCTATATTTTAAAACTTTTTAACCAACGTTTGTGTTTTATTTTGTCGTTTTATGGTAAATACTTAATTTGGAAAATGAATGTGATAAGTATCATACCTTATGTCCAAATTTTATGTAACAAGGTAAACTATTAGCTATATAAGAATTAACTTTGATTTTTAAGAAAAATCTTTCTAGTGCATACATAATTGATGATTTTTCTTAAATTATTATGTTTTAATTCCATAATGAATAAATGTGATACTTTTCTAAACTAGTAATCCATGTTTAGTTTTTTAATTTCTTATTTTTAGCAAGCCATTTGCACAATTACCAAATTTTCTCATTTTTACAATCGGGACATTATTATTATGTTCGTTTGTTACAATTATTTCTATTGTACTACCAATCTGAAGTCTGAAGTAGATTAGATATTTTATTTTACTTATTTCAAAAGATAAATTATCATATTGGTGTATATCAAGTGCTTACTATAATCCATTTGTAAATATGTGTTTATATATATATATATATATATATATATATATATATATATACGATTTAAGTTTAAAAGGTTATGAATTTTCAGTACTTATTTTAAAAACAATACATTCCAGTAAAACAGTTAAGAAAATCCAATCACTACGAAGATGAAAAAGCATTGTCGTTTTTGTTCCATGGGTAACGAAGTATCAAAAGTTTGTATAACAATTTAACAATGTTCAAGTCTACGTGCGTGTTACAGTATAATACTAATTCCAAAGTAAATTTTTAACTTATTTTAGATTGCTTGTGTTTTAGGTGGTGTAAGTGGTATTGCTAAATTACCTTTTTTATGTACAGTAACTATTTACACAGTTGTGTGATATCTTAAGTTAAGTAATTTTTCAGTTTCACACTGGAGTAGTTATGTATGGACAGCGAGGTCATGGAGACGATGTCAAAAAGGCAGCAACCAGGAGCGTGGGAGAGGAATCAGCCATTGCCTTTGTCGACGAACCATCCCAGCATTTTCCTGAAGCTATTTTGTGAAACCATAGAATTCTAAATCAGGATGACAGGGATCCGGTCCTACCCATTGCAAATGCAGTTGTTAAGAAGGCAGCTTATTGCGGCTAGTATTGAGGGTTTGAATACTACCATATTTTCTTTTGTTTTTCTTAGATGCTAAGGGAAACAAAACAAATGCTTTGTATGATAGCGTAAAATAACAGTTTTATTGCAGGTCGCATTGGCCATACATTTTTATATCGAATTTAGTAAGTTTTTGAATTTCGCTGATGAATAAGCACATTTGAGTGGCAAAATGTATCTACGTCTTGACTAGAATCGTCACGCATTTTATCGAGGAAGTAGGACTTGGGCATTACGTGATTTGAACAAACATATAATATTAGGACAAGATTGCTATGTTAAGGGCGTTGGACCCGTAAAATTTCTTTTTTTTTTATTTGTGCCAAACGCCGTGAAACTTTTGCGCATCAGATAACACGTCATTTCCCCAAATAAAAAAAAACAGGTCCCAATTTGGAAAATCACTCATCAAAGTCACGAAATGGCCTTTACGGTGCAGCCAAAATAAAAAAAAATTAACTAACTAATGAATTAAAAATTACGGGAACTGAAAGTCAGTGTATCAATGCAATTCATGAAATCTTTGACATAAGTTAGTTTTGAATATTTCAGTAGTAGCTGAAAGTCAAAATTATGCAAAAATTTACTCACTTTCATCAATTTTTAAAAAATACAAAAATATATCACATTGTGTTTACAAAAGTGTCTTGAAGTAGTTCACATCATTAAGTATCGATATGAATTTTCTTGTTTCTGCAAGTTAATTATTTTTTATTATTTTGGCTACACCGCAACCGTTTAGTGACTTTGATAGGTAATTATGCTAAAAATACGGGCCCTAAATTTTTTTATACGGGGAAATGACATGTAGTCTTATGTGTAAAAGTTGAACAGCGTTTGGCACAAATATAAAATTTTGAATTTTTACGGGTCCAACGTCCTTTAACTGCTATCCAAATATAATGGGGAAATATGTACTTGAAAGCCCCGAAAAATTCCATCTGTTCTAGTTCAGGTGGCAAAAGTGTCGTGTTACTAATGGGAAATAACACGAATTAAACTACTTCATTGTTTACAATTAACATAAATCTTTACTTGTAAATATATGTTGTGAAATATTCAGAACCGTAAAAGTATTCTTTTCGGCATAAAAATGTTGTTGGGCACTGGGTTTAATTCAGTGTGTAACAGTTTTACTGAACGTCGTGCATCTAGCAAATAATTATTTTTTACTATACAAAGGTTTTCACAAATAAATAATTTTAACTCGTGTGCTAAAATGAACATATTATTTGCTAGCGAAATTTGGTTCACAGTAATTTTAGGAAAATATTTTTCATGAATTAACATTCAATTATGAATTACTGTATAATAACAAGTAACAAGTTAAAAAACGAACCTCAGTCCTAGAAAAGTTCTTAATTCAATTTCCACAACAAAATTTTAAGAAGATTCAGTGTTAAAATGCTGAATTAATAAAATTGCCTTATTAATGAAATTGCTTTAACATAGTGGCTTACTGTACTACCCTATAATTTAAATATAAATTATATCCATCTCACAACTCTGTAACGTAATTCTGTGGTATGTATTCGTTACACCTAGACGACACGTTGGTAAATTAACTAATATTTCAGTCAGCTGAATCGTATTGATTTCTACATTGTATTTTCTTCTGACACAATATGTAGCACGTTAAAGGAAATTAATATTTAGCAACGTATTATGTCGTACGTGTCTTGGTTTTGTGAATATTTTTCTTCAGCTTGTTTTCTACTTGTGTTCTGCACGAATTTGTGTTGTTGTAGCTAATTTTACCTTTTTCTAAATCGGTATACTAAAGTTACAGTAAAATGCTTAGTTTATTTAATATTTTCTTAAATTTTTTAGAAAAAAATATATAACCAAATTTTTGTAGTTACTAAATTAAAAATATTGCCAGGATCTCAACATAAAAATGGACTATATTTTAGCTCCATACTTCTGGTTTTAGCCTGGTACGCAATCCTTTAAATTAAATAGCAAATTCTTTTCTTGTATAAAGGATATCCAGTTATTTCGCGAGGAGTTCGTGGAATCCGTTGCGGGAACAGTTGACGGAGTACTATTAGTCAAAAAGTTTTTTTATTTTACGTAAATGATTCTAAAATATTCCAGGTTTGTCACAAAATAATAATTATTCGTCGACTTCTACGAAACAACTCATGAATTTTTTTATTCCAATGTCATACCAACGTGAACGTTTTGAAACGCAATAAAATACTTCATTCTGAACAACTAAGAAACAAACGTGCTTTAGTCGTTACAGCAACAGAAGCAGTCTTCAGTACGCCCGGGCAAACGATGGCAGCTTACCTTACTGACAACGTGGATCTCTTGCTCTGCCATCTAGAAGTCTCTGACTTGTAAGCTAAAAGTTCTGGGTCCGCAGTCCAGGAGATCCACGAGAAAATTTCAGCTCAGATGTTATTCACATGTGTACTGGTAATTGACAGACAGCTTCAAGTGAGTTAGGAGGGCGGAAATAAAAAAAAAACCAATCCCCTAAATTGGCCTCCATGCAGAAGGGTGTTTATTAGGCCAGAGGAGTTTTCGCATTTTTTAAAGGTTCTAAAATTAATTTGAGGTAGTTACCGTTATCAGCAATATTCCATTTGCGTCATGAAACTTCAGAGTCTTTTGACAAAATGATTCTTGTAGGGTATATAATAAAACGAAATAAGTAATAAGTGCGGGATGCTATAGAACAAAACTAAACAAATAATAAGACATATCAAACGGTGCATAGCGAACCCCGAACTATGGCAAAATATTGTTTAATTTTAGTACAAAGTAAATAGCAGTGTTAACGTTGGTATTTTAATGAGCAAAAAAATACGTTGTCGTTTTAAACGCAGTATGATGGGCTTTGTGTCAACAATGGTATTTGGTTCAGTTTCATTCCTCACCAAGGAGAATGTGTACTACAATTAATTTATCTTATTCGCTGAAGCAGTTTTTACAAAATTAGATAGTGGATATCACGGGCGTCCTGTGAATAGTTTTCCGTTACAGACGCAAAGCCTAGAAATAACAATTTAAAATGTTTAGCTGCGTAGTAAGTTGAAGCATTTGTTTTGTAAACAATATATAAAGACATACTGAAATATTTGCTTCAGTTATTTAATCAAATACGCCAATGGGATTCTCATAAATCAAGGTTCGTTGAATCAATTCCCGTCTATTCTATGAAATTTGTATGTCCCTTAACTACACAACTAATAAAATACTATACATACGGTTAATTGCATTCATCCTCAGCACGAAATTCGGTCACTAGCGATTCCCAGCAACACACGTGAGAAACAAAGATGTATAGCTAGAAATAGTATGACTACATTTGGAAAAAAGTTTACTTTGTTATGTATAGGTTGTCAAATTTCAAGGTTGGAAGGTTAGGATTTAAAACATTGCAATTTGAACATCTAGTTTGCACATGCACTGATTGTCTATGGCTGCGAATTTCAGTAAAATAATTAAGTATACGTGTAAGGTCGCAGCCCTTTTCACTTCCTCTTCCTCTTGACAGGAGAGTCAAGGGCACAGGAAAGACCAAGCTACCACATTTTTTAAATATGTTTGAAATCATGAGCTGTTTTCATATGTACTATTGTGAAAATGTGCTTGATGGCGAAAACATGTTTATGGGGCAGACAAAAGATGTCTCATATACTATACACAGGATGGTGCTGAATTCGATTGACACTCTTCGGGAGGTGATTCCTTATTAAAAATTAAGTAGAAAATATGCGGAACACTTTGTACCTAAAACTAATACTAAGGGTGGTATGAGCCCTTAATCATGGAAAATTTAAAGTGTATTTTTGTAAAATAATGGAAATGTTAAGGCATTTAATGATGACAAGTTGAGCATTGTTTTATACCACCGGGACCTTGAAATACACATTAGAATCGCATCAATACCGTGCACCCTAATACAAAATACTAGGGTGGCTATCCCTTCATTACATGCAATTTTTATACCATCAGGAATTACGTAATTTTTTTTATACGGTTTTCTACTAGAGACGCGCGTCAGAAGTAAAAAAAAAAAAAAGTCGCCTTGTTGTAAATGCGTAGGACCAGCCGTTTTCTTGTAAAATTCGTGAACTGCAGTAAATTAATTTACTTGGACAAGAAATAAATATAAATATTAGGGATGGTCACGGATTCGATCCCACGCCCTCTAGATTATCTACCGCGCACGTTACCTCTAGACCACCACAACTTACTAACGTATATTTTAATTTTTATATTTACATACCTGTGACATGTAACTCGTGATTCAATTAGCCCGTGTGCACTCGGAAAAAGTTTTTAATCGTTATAGTTTTATTCAGTAATTTAATGTTAGTAATCATACAAACACAAAAATTTATCTCTACAAATGTTGTAAATACTTATACTTAAAAAAAGGTGAGACAAGTTTCCTAAACCACCGTGTGTGTAACAGCTAACACGTGCGTACTAAATAACTGCCATTACATGAACGACTTCCCGAACGGAAATATTTCGTCGCTTCCAACCAAATCGTTTGTTTGTTTTAAAATCTGCCATGGGTAAATTTACCAAATCAGTATAGTATGTCATAAGTAAGGTTTATCCAAGTAAACGTGATAGTAAAATAAAGTGATATAATCAAACTAGCGTGGATATTTTTAACAGGAACATATATTTTAGGTAACATGAAATGCACGGTTAAGTATAAGATCTAACAAAAAAGTTAGTATAACGAAACAACTATGTTTGTTTAAAAAAAAAATATGTCAACAAAATTTTACTGTCGAAGCCAACAAATTCCAGCAGTAACTTCAACGTTACGATTGTTAAATTAACAGTAATTTATTTGTTGCAACAAAATTTATATCACATATTTATTTGTTTGTCATAACAATCCATTTTTCTCTATTTAGGCATAGTTATTTGTATCCACGTTACCACATTGAATGCTAGGATTAATTACCACAGTATTGCTGCACAGTACCATTACATCGTGTATGACACTGGTGTGTTAGATGCGAAAAGAAAGACGTTAAAGCAGGTTGTCAAACATATTAAATGTATCCTAAACGAGAGACTTAATTTCTGAGGGTCTATGAGAAAATGTTGTGTGAACGTTTCAGTTGCAAGAAGAAAATTAAAGTTCGTTTGCTATAGTTTCATATATATATATATATATATATATATATATATATATATATATGTATATATAATTCAATTTGCAAGGAGCTTATGGAAGCAGGAATATGATTCACTAAGACATTGTATTTAATTATTTTTCATTATAAAAATATAATCCTGTGATAGAATTTTTTTATACGTGGAATGTGAAAATTATGTAGTAGCGGTTGTTAAAGTACTACGTATTTGTTATCTGTTTATTACCTTTTTAAAACAACAAGTTCATATTGGTAATGATTAATCATGTGCCAAAAAATAATACAATTTTGTTTATTGGGGCATTCCTGAAGAAGTACAAAATAGACTGGTTACTTGGAGCTCACAGTTCGTTTGGGAAAAACATAGTCATTGAAAATTTAAATATCTGTATTATGTTTGTAGCAAGCTCATGAATTTTCATATACCAATAAAGTAAGTGAGCATGTTATAAACACACGAAAGCTATAGCTGTAGTCAGAACCTATATAATCTTGGCAGCGGGTTTATGAAGCTCTGTTCTCAGCATACGAAGAAATTAGAAAATTTTAATAATATTGGCTTATTTTCAATTACATTCACTAGGGAAACACAGAAATAAAATGAACTTTAGTAAAATTACATCAATGAAACGAAACTTCCTTTGACAAATTAAAACAGTGTTTGCAAGGTTGGTTTTTATGTCATAAAATACACGTCGCAGAAGATTAACTTTATCCAACGTACTTTAAAAAAGCAGTTCCTTATTTTCCATTCAAAGTTTCTTATAACCTATGGAATTCTGCAGGCTTTCGCGGCCGTTGTCGAGTTGACTGGCTTGGCTTCCGGGCTGGAGCCGCGTCTTCGTGGTTGCAGGAACCGACGTTTCGCCGTTCATTTCAGCAGACATCATAAGGGTCTCACTGTACTACAGTGACGCGGCTCCAGCCCAGAAGCCAAGCCAGTCAATTTCTTATAACCTGTTTGCAACTTAAACTGTCATAATTGTGCTAGAAGCAAGCAAGTGCTTCATAAACTTGAAGGATATTTTCAGGAGTGCATGTGATCTTTTCCCTATCAAAACTACTCGTCTCACCAGCAACAGTTAAAATCACTTTAAAATCATATTGAACCCAAACCTTATTATTCGAATCAGGTGTCTTATTTATGATTGTTACTGCGTGCGTACGTTAGAGGAAGATATGGACAAAGCTTACAGCTGTCATTTCCAATCATAATTTAGTCCTCCGAATACGTTCTTAGGTTAAATAAAGTACTGAGAACAATCCCTTCTATCATGAAAAATTTGTCTGGTAAGTAACGTATCCTTATGAAATCTCTGCCTTACTGTATTAATACTTTTGCGGCTGCGGAACCCGAATTTATCATTTCTAAAAAAAAAAAAAAAATTAATTTACCATATAACATGTAATTGTAATTGCAACGAAACTTGATGCAGTTCAGTCTAATGGTATTATTATTCATGGTAGATATCTTTACACACAATTGTAAATAATACCCACGTACGCAAGAGTATTTGTTCCCAGAACCCAGCGTTTAGCACGCACCTTACCCCAAGACCATTTTTTGAGCGCTCACGTGCTTAATAAAGTAACGTTCTTTATTTACGCAAATAAAAACGTCTAGCAAAATACGTAACAGAATGTGTGATTTCTCTTTAACTATCGAATTTCTTACAAAATCGTTATTTTGTTCGACTAGGAAGTCTTCTTACGAAAAAAATTCTTTGTAACATTAAAAATAAATAATTTTGCAATAAATATATTTCAACTTTTATAAACCTATCTTTGACATTTTTATAATCGTCGTTTACCAATCATAGAGTATTTTACTTTGAAGTGCCGTTTCTTTGTTGGTTATAATTGTTAAGGTGTAGTTTGTTTATATGTTTTCTCAATCGTTTTGCATTAAAGTTGGTTAATTAATTAAATTTATAATCAATATGTATATTCAGCACTTAACCATACGTACAATGTTTATTTGTTAATTCATACAACAGTGTTTCGATATTTATTTTGCTTCTGGGAAGTATTTTATTTACACAACTGAGGTACATATGAAAATTAATACCGCTCTGAATATAAATTTATACGTTACGTGAAATTTATTTGAAATGCTATTTTCTAACTCTCTAGATTTTTAAAATTTTAACATAAGCCTGGTTAAATACAATAAAATTATATTTACACATATTTGCTGTCAGTTATATAGAGTTCACATATGTCTTTGCAAAATTTATACCAACCAAAATTTACGATAAGCTCAACACTGTATGTCATAAACTATCAGCATGGTAAGCCGTGTAATTTCTTGTAATATTGTTGAATGAAACACGTATTGCGACTCAATAGTTATCACTCTAATAAATTCTCACAGTCATAGAGATCTAAATGATTTTTATGTAATATAAACACAAGTGATTCACTTCACTAATATACTGTCACCGCGTGCATACTAGCTTCAAAAAACGAACTAAAAACATGTTACACACTTTGTATTATTTAAGTTTTTTGTACGAAAACTAGCGTTATGGGTAAGATAAAGCTTTAAAAATAATGAGAGAAATATACGTTTTAAATATATTATATTGGCATCTCGTAAGAACAGACCTCGGAGAGGAAAATGTTTCAGACATTCAATACTTGTATAGTGTCGGCCGAAAGTTAAGTTTGGGAAATCTTCGAAACTTAGGTCTAGGCAAAGTGATGTTAAACTACAGTTTCAGAAACATGTGTTTCGTCAACGAGAAATGGTGAAAAATAACATTAGTCAACATATTTACAACATTTAATTTTAAAAGGAATTTTGTTGTTAATGAACATGAATGTAAATGAAAGAACAACAAATAATTAATTAATTAGTTTTATTAAGCCATACCTAAATATGTTATTGATGTGAATTGAAATTCAGTTATAGTTTGTATTTATCTTCTGTGTAGCTGAAAAATTTTTGTTTTCAAGTAAGGAATGTGATATTATCCTATATACATTCCATAATAATCATGTTCTATAATTGATCACTTCAGTACTCAGAACTCCTTAAATCCCAGTTTCGCTGTTTATTCAGCATAACATTCATAACGATGTAACATAGCATTTTGTCCAATGTTACAGATGCGTATAAATTTCAATTTATTTTTATTTGTCAATGAACCTAGGTATTTACTATTCTATGACCACAGTTACCACGTGCCAGGAAGAATGTAAGTTTTAATTGTCTATGTATTGAATGTATAAGGTATTGTGGTTTTGAGACTTTAATGACTTCTACAGCTTTTATATCTATGCTAGGAATATTTTGTTTTGTATCACGGACAAACCCGGGGTAAGCTACGAGGAAAGTATTGATTGAAATGGGTGTTGCGACGTTAAAACAAGAGAAGTAGTTTTGTTGAAGAACGATTGAGAAAATGTTATGGAAAAAAGAACGTTCTCGTCCATGATGCCGAACAGACGTGTAGTCAAGAAGACCTGAGGATTTCTTCGACGAGACGCTAAATTGTTCATACGCGTCGTCAGAAAGGTCTCACTTTACTTCTACGACTAATACCAGGAGAATTTAATTGGAAAATCATACACGATGTCAACGCCGAAGAAGGACGTTCCAGGGAATTGTGAAGAAGAGCCCGTGGATCAGGCCATTCCACAGTCCACTTCGTGTTCGTTGCTGTCCAGGTCTCCGAAGTCTACGGTTCGACGGGTCCACTATTCGATGAACGAGGGGAACGAGAGCTTCATCTGAGGACGAAGAGGTCGCGATCGTCTTACGAGCATCGGGAGTACGTGGTCGCCGCCCCAGGACGAGAAGGATGTGGT
>PNEQ01100594.1:0-24603 GCA_003012365.1 Medauroidea extradentata | reverse complement strand
CGAGACCCACCCAAACTACGCCGTCGTGTCAAGTTCCCGAAAATTTTGTTGATTAGACAGAACGACTTCAAAATTCTTCTTATATCGCAACAGGTGTGATTCACTTCAATTGAACAAAACCTAAGATCGACCTGAGATTCCTAAACTTGAGCTAGCAATGAGTTTAAGAAGTTTATAAGTTGTTCCGGGAACAAACAGAAAAATGGAAACATCTAGAACACAGAAAACCAAGTAGAACCCGGGTTTGTGAGTTAATTGATGGTCAGGTTCGTACCCGAGTTAAACACATTGGTCACAGTAGAAACACATCATTTTGAAAATTCATACACTATCATAATTTCTGCTTATTTATTTATCTAGTTGCCTGACTTGTCTGTAGAAGTCATTATTTTTCCTATCATATGAATTCTGTTTAAATATATTTCTAATGACTTCTACAGGCGTTTGGTTTCCATTTGGTCAGTAGCTCTAGTAATAGAGATATTGGTTGGCTTTTCCTATATTATTTCATCCTTTATTAAAGTGAAAGAAAAGGTTTCACAATATTTTTTCTTTACAACGATACTGGAAATACACACACAGGTTTAGCTTTTTCCTGTACTCGATTTAAGTTATCAACTATTACTTCCAGATGGGAATATATCCTCAATTTTCATCGCCCTGGTTTTGATGAAACTGTACCCCTTCTGGTACGCGTGACTCTTGTTACGTGAATTGGGCCAGAGCACGCTTTAAAATACCACGCAGAACATGGTGTAACTGCAACACTAAATGTGTGTGTATATATTTATAATTTATCTCAGACGGTGTTTAATCGTAACCTGATGCGTTTTCATGGATAAACACCATTGATATCGAATGTTACGAAGTCGCAGAAAACCCACAGTTACGTTAAAAGGACAAATCACGAGAAAATTAACAGTGTTCGCACAAAGGAATCAAGATATGGCTGTTGTCAACAAACATACAAATTGTTCTGAAATACGCTTCAAATCGGTAGTTAACGTAAACTAATAAGTAAAAGAGGAAAGGTATAAAAACCAAGTGCATGACAAAATGCAGTAAAATAGCAACAATAACGGATAAAAGACAGCAAAGACAAAACAAATTAACACAGCCACAGAAATGAGTTGCAGACAAAGCAGCATTCGCTGATGGCGTATATACAGTAAAACATATCATATAATCACATTGTGAAAGTTATTTTATTCGCCGAAACAAAATGCATCAGGTGGGAATTTTCACGCGTGAGTCAACGCCTGAAAGCTAACTTGTTTAGTTTTCAGTCGTCAATCTCGTATCATGTCAGCAGTGTGATTTATAATATTCTAGCCAGGCGTATTTGGTGTTTCTGCAGCGCCGTCAGTTGGTCCAACTTCTCACGTTGGCTAGATGTGGCTGGCGACCTCAATTTGTTCCGCTCCTCTTGACCCTCGGGTCGAACTACTGGCGCGTAAATTGTACATGTCATGAGTATTTCTGTTCGTACTGTTTGTAACAGTATGCCATTTCTGTCTGCTTCAGTAATTCTCTCCCCTGAGTTGTCTTGCATGTTATGATTATTGGTTATTGGATTTTTTTCCCCGCCTTTACCGCAGTAACAATTTTGTGTGCTATTGTATCTACAAATTGGAACCTTTCATAAGAGGATTTTTTCCGTGTTACTATTTGCAAAACATTATATATCATATAGAAATTTGGGATGACAAGAAATATTTCTTATTTTAGACAATTTTTTCGTACTGTAAATTACGTTTCGACGGTCATGAAAACGTTTTATAATCACTATGATGTGAGTTAAAATCTAGGACGCTGAATACTTTTTCAGTATAGTTTAGGTTACATTACTATTACTGTACCCCATACTTACTCTTCAAAGAGTGTTGGATAAAAAACTTATTACGTATATGAGTTCTGCCATTATTGACGTGGTAGTGTGTTATTTAACGTTCCGTTTTCTACTCTGACCCAAAACACAATGCGTTTTATTGGCATTGAAACACGACTTCCAATATTGTACTTGATTTCGTTTCAAATAATTTTCGTTGATATGCCTTTTGTCTAACAGAATTACTTTTTACAGGAAGTTACTTGGCTTAGTCCAAATTTTGTTCTTCATAAGTGAGGATTTTATAAAAATGTTGTTAATGTCATCAACCACTTGCAGCGAAGACTCAATACGGCAAGTTATGTCGCTTTACTTTAGTGCACTTAGTAACTTCTTTATTGCGTAGCAAAGATAACAAACAGCTCATGTTATTGTCAGCCGCTGCAATCCACTACTAAATTTTCTCTGACGGCCAAATATTTGATTATACTCTTGAGTTACTGAAGAAATGTATCCGAAGCAATTAATATGTAACATTTATTCTTCATTCTAACGATTTGTATTTGTTAATGTATAATACAACGTTTTAGAGGCCGCAGTAGGTAAGCGGTTAGACGTCTCGTTTCCCACATTGGCGATCCGGCTTCGATTCCCGGCGGGGCCGGTCCTTAGATTTTCGCATGTGGGAATCGTGCCGGACTATGCAGCTGGTCGGCGGGTTTTCTCGGGGATCTCCCATATTTTCCGCCCCTTCATTCCGGCGCCGCTCCATACGCACGTCGTGTCACCGCTGAACAGCGCTGACCAAAATATGTTCTATTCACTACGTTTTACACACATGTTTTGTTCTGTAGCAATTCGTGGGGTCAGATACTCATATACAACTTAATTAGAGCTATCCGAGCCGCCTGGGCGACTATGAAAAGTAAAACAAATAACACCATGGTTACAAGAATGTAAATAAGGAAAACAGATAAATGGTGATAATCCAAATTTTTCGGTCATTTAGCACTCTTTTCCTGTTATATATATATATATATATATATACAGGTCGTTCCTGAACTACATGTACAATTTGGTGATATAATTGTAAATCCTTATAAAAATTAGGTATATTTACATAAATATATTTTCGCCTAGCGCTATTTTTAAGGGAGATATTAACCAGTGAAAACAGATTTTTAAATTGTTTTTTTTTTTTTGGCAAAATATCGGTGGAGATAAATTAAAATTCTGCGCACAATGATTAGTGTTATCGAGATCTTTAACCCATGAAGAAACCGCACTTTAAAACTCTCCCTTTCATGAAAATAACAGAGGTTGCCTCTCCATCTTATTGACCACAAGATTTGTGCAGTAGGGTTTTGTGAACATTTTATGTTCCTTTTCTGAACAGTACATCCTAAGTACCAAAATATGTCCTCTTATTGAAAGTCGCTATAACGCACCGTTTACGAGAGTAAAAATTAATACAAATAGTCAGTGGCTGCAATACACTGCATGTGAGGTGAGCACTAAAACCTGTGCTAAGCGATTATAGCATCGTAGGCATCCGAACTTCGGTTGCTTGTTACATAAATTCACACAAAGCTGACTTGACGTTTGTGTATTTTGTTAATATTTGCAAAATGGCAGCCATATTTATATTTTTAGCACAGTATTGCCTAGCTTATAAAATATGTTTCAGAACATCATCTAACACGGTAGGCCTACACATATACTACTTAGTTTTGGGTATTTCGTTCATCCTGTGTTTATTCATTCAAAATGGCGATATGTTTATCTTTTAAACATAGTATCACATATCTTAGGAAATATTATTTTTAATTTCGTCAATTTTAATATACATATATAAATTTTAAATCTGACTTAACGTTTGTATATTTTATTCGCCCTGTGTTTATATTTGATTAAGTAGGTACTGTCCTTTTATTTAGTTTGACATACATTACAAAGTTAGTATTTTTTTCAATCATCTCGATTTACATATACCTTGTAAATTTAACTTTACTTTTTATTGCGTTTTTCGTTCACTTTATAGTTCTATTTTTCAAAATATTAGTTTGATTTAGAATTATTTTACATACCTGAGTAAATATTTTTTACTAGTTTCATTAAACTTAGTGCACGTATATCGACTTTACTTTTGTGTATTTCGTTAATAATTTGTTCAGGTTTTTACAATGGCGAATGTTTTTATATTTTAGCTGAATGTGACATTTTTGAGGAAATATTTTTCCGAATTTCATTAATTTTGGCACACGAATTCTCATTAGTTAACTGGACTTTTAAATATTTCGTTCATCCTTTGGAAATATTTTGAAAACGACGGAAATTTTTATCTTTATGATGAAAAGATATCTCAGAAAATTTTTCCGTAATTCATCAAACTTGCTACTCGTATGTTACTCAGTAAGCTGACTTATCTTTGTATATTTCGTTTATCAATTGCCTAAATTATTAATACTGTTTAATATTTCTAAATGTACTTAAACGATTATAACTTCCATGGTTAATTTGAACTCACTTTGAGGAAAGTAGTATTATCAGTTATGCAGGTAACTATTTGTTTTACTAGGAACTTGACTTAGTAATTTCCATAAAAAAGTACCAACACTACTCATACAGTTAATATTTTAAAACTGAAACTATTAAGTTAACAAGAATCGAACTAGTCTTCTGTGTTCTTTAATTACTGTTACATATCAGTTTATATTTAACTTACATTGAAAATTACACCTGCCCAAAGAGCAATGATTTCTTTTGTAAAAGGAACAGCACTTATCGGTGGAAGCTAGTATCATATTACATGTTTGACTTATTTTTTAATGCTTGGTGCAGTGGCGATGCAGAAGCTTCCGCATCATCACTGCACCAAACATTCCCCCCTTTAATGTGACTTAATTCGAGTGACCTCAGTACTTTTCATGGGACAATTTGCATAGTGACAATTTTGGAGACCCAAATGGAAAAAAACACACAAATTTACAACCAGCCAGACCTGGGAATCGAACCCAGAACCCCCAGCACCAAAGCCGGCCACTCAACCAATTGAGCCACGAGGGGGGGGGGGAGGTCGGCTCTTATGACTTACAACCGAGCGAGTTGGCGAAACGATAACACGTTGGACTCACATTCGGGAGGACCCGGGTTCGATCCTAGACTTCGACCATCATGATTTCGGTTTTCTATGGCTCCAGGCGAATGCTGGGACGGTTCCTTAACAGAGACCATGACCGACTCCTCTCCCAGCTCCTGCCATTGCATGAAGTTGTGTTTCCCCGTCTGTAATGCCCTTGCTGTCGACGAGAATCTCGCTTACCTTATGTTTTTCCTTTATTGTCGTACAATATTGGTTACACGCCCTATAGAAACTCAGTTGCCAAAGGAATTCCTGGTAAAAAACAATGGTCGTCCTTGTAATAAAGTGCAAAAGCACATTTTTGTAAAATTACAAGGAATAGCCTTGTACTTTCAATAAGGAAAAAAATTAATTTAAATGCTAATTGTACTTCATAAATAACACTGAACTTATTTATCAAAGAAGTTTTGAATAAAGGAAATGACATTTTAAAACAATAAAAATAAGAGGTGCCAAGTTTCGAACCGCTCTCCCCTCGTTTAGATTCTACGCATCGTACCCCTAGACTACTGTGACTCCTGTGCTGCTTAGTCTTCATTTATTTTTGTACATTCATTGATATTTTTTTTCTTTTAAAGCACGCAATTAATATAAACAACCACTGTATTCCAGAATAATGCTTTCCAGAGGTTGTGATCATTGCATGTGTAAATTCTGGCCAACCTATTATTTTGGTAGACTACGCATTTTTTTATTCAAACAAAATCCTTTTAACATTATAAACTAATAATTTTGCAAGGAAACTTTTTCAGCATTTACGAAATTTCGTACAACTACAAAAACATTTTCCAGTGCAGGAACTGTCGGTATAGGTACAAAGGATTCATTTGTAACTTTATAAACTAATGATTTCAAAAAGAAAATCACTGTAAATTTTTCAAATTTACAATAGTAACGTAAATTTGCGCTTCACTTGTTGCGATTTTTTGGCACTCCTGTTTGAAAAGCGTGAGATGGTTCTGAAATTACTCGTCAGTCGAAATTCCTGGACGTTTCCGCTGAACATCAATTCTTTGTGCATACTACCCGTGAATTTTTTAATATACTATTTCCATTATCACTTGAGGCAATTCGCCCCTGGGAATGCACTTTGTAAGGATATCATTGTTAAATTTTAGAAGCGAACGAGCACAGCTGCGTGGATTTACATCATTTGCATTAGGACTCTGCTTTTGAGTTAAACAAATAAATGAATTGTTTCTGCCATATACGGCAAAGCGAATGTACATTTTTAAAAAAATTACTACGCTTTGTAGGTTCATTTTTGTAATCAAACCGTGTGTTGCTGGGGGGCCGTAGTTTGTAGATGAAACAGTTCATTCGGTGGTAATATCTAGTAATCGAAGCGATTGAAAATATGTACTGTTTGAATTTACATCTGCTTAAAAGAATCAAATGATGTTAACTAAAAAATTTTAAATGCAAAATCGAAATATGCTTTCTAAAACCAATTGTGTCGCTATTAAATCCCCCTTTCTAAAGTTAAATTTCTTGTTGTTTGTATTTAATATGAAATAGAATGTATCGTTAAGTAAGTTTACCTTTTTTGATCACATTTTCGTAAAATTATTTTTGTTATTCTCTGACATGATGAAAGCAAAGGAATCATTGGGTGCAATTTTGTCGTATTCTTGGTTTGTTCAAAAATTTTACATATATTAACCAATTAATTTTTCAAGTTTATACACTAGTCAATTTTCGTTACTAAACGAAACTTGGTTATTCAGTCAAATTGAGCGTTAATGCAGTTGATACTTCGAAGCTTGTTCCTAAAATAGTTATTGCGAAAAATTATCTTTAAAAAATTTTCATTATAATTACTTATCTTTTAAGTCAGTTAAGAAGAACAATAATTAGCAATCCACAGAGACAACAGCTTTTACATTTTTTGTCAAATGTTTTACACCACACAGACACATTTGTTTTCCATCATCTCTTTGGGCGTAATACAAGGAAGCAATTGTTGCAAACTATAACCCTTCACTCTCGCATACATAATTATTATAAATTTAATAAAATGTAAATATTACATTGATATATTATAGTATTTTCTAGCTGTAACTGTTTCGCCAGAAATGTAATTATTTGTAGTAGTTCTTAGTGTACATCGTCAGCATCGGGGAAGTTTAAGAGATCCGAGGAAGTCATTTTCCCATAAAAATAGGTTAAAATCCAATAAACCTTCGTCAACAAGTAATTACTAAAAAATAAACTGTACTCAATAACATAACAATCGAAAAACCTTTTTCACCTCTAAATGCACATACATTTAACCCCAATGTTTGAAGCTAAAACCAAAGAAATTATACCTAATGTGTAAAGTTTTGATTTCAATTTTTAATTATCATACACTGTAAACATGTAGATGTAAAATACATATATTTACGTTTTGTGTTAGCGTAAAAACGACATATAACTACAGTTTGTAACTAAGAAACAAACTTTAAAAAATTTATAAATATGTATTAAATTCACACAAATTTATAGATGTGTCATCTAAAACATTGGTGCTAAATTCGCCAAAAATAAAAATGAAAATTCAACACCACAAACTGACCTAGGTCATCATTTTTCTTGCACTGCCAATACATACTGTTTATACGGAAATACTGTACATTAAATTCAGTGCTATTTTAAAATGACTTAATATAAGTGTTGACATATATTGACTTGAGTAGAAAATGTAAGTACATTATTAATAGTGGGAAAACCACTGCTATAATTATAACTCTTCCTGTAACAACTTGTAAAATTTTAATAAAAGTCCCGTGCAGTTCTGTTGTTAAGGACATTATTTCTATTAACCATAATTTACTTCAAATTTGTTCTTGGTGACGGAAATGCCATTTAACAGTTTCAAAAATATAATTTTTGATAGTAAACAAAACATTAAAAGTAAATGTTCTCTAAATTAAAAACAAATAAGAAAATATTTATAACTGTCAAATTAAGAAATTGTAGTGCTTTATTTTGGCATAGCTAAACTTTAAATAATTTTTTTTTAACGAAACAATAAGAAATCTAGTCGCTGACGATGTTACATCACTTAATCTTACAACAAACACACAGACCTAAAATTGTAACAAATAATGTGAATTCTTTTTAGCTGCATAATTTGTTAATTTTACTATCGCGTGACTTGATTTGAAAGGATTACTCGTTGCACATCTTGAAATATGTACGTCATATTGGAAAAATTACCAAAACTAAGCAAACTATAAAATAAAAATAACATTTAGTCAACTATAATTACTGTGCTGAATATTTTAATACGAAATTCATGTTAATTTCAATGCATTCCATCTAATGAACGTTATTTCTAGTGATCACGTAAATGGCATCTTACGGGCGCGGCTACTGCAATTTTCATAACAATTTCTTTAATTTTTATTTGTATTTAAAAAAATTACTGAATTTTTTAAATTTTTATTTTCAGTTTCAGCATTTTTTTTAATACAAATAATTTTTATTCTTTATTTCCATGAGCATGACATTGTAGTTTGCAATGTCTTTATCCACTGTGATTTTTTTTAGTTTGGTATATCAGTTGGTTTTAGTTTAAAACAGAAACATGCAAAATATGACTTTAACAAGCCATTACGTGAAAACTATGAGAGATAAAAAAATTTTCATAAGAGCCAAATTAGGCACATTTTGTGTCTAAAATAAGAAAAAACTATCTGGTACAAATAAAAAATTGTGATCAAAATTGCGGTATACCGCGCCCTTGTGTTAACGGCCTGACGGTCGAAGGTTCGAGTTTATAAATTTAGGAATTATTTATTTTGCAGCTTGTGTGAGTGTATAATATACCAACGTATTGTAATTACGTATAAAATGGCAAAAACTTCATAAACCGTACGCATAACAACTTTTAAAAAATGATTACACAGTCATACTTCATTATTTGCCACAGTAGTTGTCAATGCGCATTCACCTTTATGTTACGTGTTATTTAATAAAATAGCCTGTAACAGGCATAATCCAAGGCTTGATTAATTTTACCGTGTTAATTGTATGTTTACCGTGACATTTACGTATTATCACACGAGCACTGTCAATTTAAAATTACACCTATTTTGTTGAAAATCCTACAGCGACGTACATTTGCATCAAACTACGTCGTTTCTCGTTATGTACATTACATGAATTACTGAAGGGCACTCGTTTTATAAGGAATTCAGCATACACCGATACACATTCATATAGGACGACGTTGTGTACTCCTCTTGTTAAATTTAAATTGAACGGAAATATTGTCTTAAGGCCCTTCCACAGGATCAAATTTTGCTTCAATTTTCGTCCAATTTATTGAATGTCGTGTGACGCCATAATCGTGGCCATTTTGTCTTTCAATTTATCGAAAGCCTTGGATTTCGTTAAAGATTTTCGTTTCGAACATGTTTGGAATTTTCTTCAATCAAAGTATATAAAATCAGAATAAAGGCCTTTCTGGCATTATAAATTCCAGTTACATAATATTTTATTTCTTTTCACGATCTAAACAATTTTAAAATAAATATATGCATTATTTCTTTTAAATGATACATACAAAAATAATGGTAATTTTTGTATCGTGCATGATTAGTAGATATTTGTAAAATAGCTACATTATCTATTTGGCGCATTATTTGTTTATACATTGTGTGATAACTTTTCAAGTGATCCTTCAAATGTTTAGTTAATCAAATTTCTTGAGTCGTTGTGCTATTCAATTAATTGAGTTAAATGTATATTTGATTGTGTGAAAGGGCCTTTAGCAACGTAGAGTTACAGTTACAGTGTGAGACACGTGTTCTGCAAGTACGTACTTAAAATTTACAGTACACCTAGACCACGGCCGTAGAAGAACAGGTCTGGACACTCGCCTGGAAACTTGACCCCCTTGTTGTTTGGCTGCAGTTCACCGAGAATGCTGTGCGTCTTTGGCGCTGCAATCAGGGCGGTCGGGCTCAAACTCCGCCCACTTTTTTTTCCTGTGTTTACGTTATAAAGATAAACAATATTTATCAATTTATACATTTCATTCGCTCATAATCGTAAAGCATGGCTCCAGCAATCTTTATTTACTTTATGATGTAAACACAGAAAAAAAAAGTGGGCTGAGTTTGAGCCCGACCGCCCTGATTGCAGTGCCAAAGACGCACAACATTCTCGGTAACTTGGTGAACTGCAGCCAAACAACAATGGGGCCAAGCAAAATACATTGGTAGATAGGCGAGTGTCCAGACCTGTACTTCTACGATCGTGATCTAGACATATTCAGGAAGACTACAAATACAGGAATGGAGGCAGTCAACTGTTCTACCAAGGTCAGGGATTTTATTTATGTATTTAAAATAAATCCTCGCCTGGCGTATGGACGATGTTATAGCGTATCACGAGTAACTGCGAAAAAAAAAAAAAAACACTTGAAACTACGCTTCCACAGTTAAAAAAAAACTCACCACGTTTGTTAGATACATTATTTTTGGGGCTCTTAAAATGCCTTTCTGTTGCAATTCCAAATACCACCTGACTTCGTAAAGAGCAAAACGAGATGCTTGTGTTGACCTTTTCTTCATACTATCCTAAAATAAAATGTTATGGGTCCCTCTTAAAGTCACGACTTAAGCCTTGCACTCCAGTTTATCGCGATGTGAATATAGGCGATATGCTTCGCGTCCAGCGTTGAACTCTGACTCTTATTGCTCCGCTGTTCCCACGCAGAAATTTGAAATCCGTAAACAAAAATGTTGGGTCATAGTCTACTATTTGTCCTTGGGGCATCGGTGATTGAAATTTTAAGGCTGGGCTACAATTGACGTAGCACACACATAAAGTACAACTTAGGTATTCAAAAGATACTCGCTACAATTGCGCACAGAAAAAAACTGCACAGGATCGGCGCACAAAAGATAGAGGTAGGCCTATATAATATAATAATCTGCTGTGCGCAGCCAGTCTGAATGAAGTGTAACAAATGGGAATGAACTTTACTGATGTTATTGTTTGTCAACATAAAATGGCGTCAATAAGTGTTTGGAGTCGTAAAATCTAATTCTAAGGGAGACTAGTCAGTTTACGGCTGATAATAACAAGGATAGTATCAACGGCAATCACAACACATCTAAATATTTTAACAGTACAACGTCGCTAATGTATACGTGGATTATATATTACATTTATAACTTCTTTCCTTTTAATAATTACTTTCACCCGTTGTGTGCTCGTGGTAACACAATTGTGGCTTGCAGGTATGTGCTGTGCCGGAGCTATATTGTGTGCTAAATGAATTGTAACCCAGCCTTTAGGGCCGATTGCACAGTAATATTGAGAAAAAATATAAGACCCCTCTGAGTGAACTGTGAGAAATTTTCATTACACAGATGAAAAGTGAGTGTAATGTAAGGAAAAACTGAGAATTTCTTAAGTTATCCTGAGACTTTCTCAGGCTGCAAATCAATCATAGCCGCCGTAAATTGAGGTTAGAATACCACATGGGGAGAGTAATATTCTTATTTTAAATTTATTGGTAATATTTTAGAGGCGGTACATAACCATGGTGTAAATAAAAGACTGCATTGGTATCTACAACACAATTAATATTTGTTGTACAGTTTTACATTAAAGCGATGTCGTGTTTTTTATTGTCACTTTTGTTATCAAACAAAATGGTTACGATGCAATAGACGGATTACAGCGATACCTGTGAACAGAGCATTTTAGCGCTTCTGTTTACAAGAGTGTTTGCAAACAGGTTGAGGGTGTTTGCACGCAACAGACGGAGGACGGGGTTTGTTCATAAGATGTTTACCTTTACAATCGCTTCCTGTTTTATCTCGAATAAATCTGAAATCAAAACAGACTGAAATTATGTGCAAAACTGACGAGACTTAAGTTATTTTGAAGTAAAATGTGCAGCGGCATAATTAAATTTCCTTCCACGATTTATTACGTAGTACCCTATACGTAAAAATATAGTGACCGCAGTCAATCTTCCGACAAACGTGTTCGCAAAGAAGTATTTTGCTTTATAAGCATTAAGGCATTAGCAAATACATAATGTCTTAACTCCATGTTGGTAACAGTTTATGTTCACTGAATATTGCATTTCAGCATTTAAACAGTTTTCAAAAATGGTTGCTTACAGATTGTGAACAATTAAACCGCTAAAATACGCCTCATGTTATAAACACAATCATCGACGTATATTTTTATCAGCTTTACAGTATGCGAAATACTAAATATAAATTAACAAATCACTGTCCTGTAAGTTTTGTGCATAATAAATGGAATATTATATACATTTTAGTTACATTCGCAAGTCGACGCACGAGGAAGTTATTTTTCTTTCGAATATTGTGGTAGCACTTCACCTCAACATAGATATCTCAGTTTCCTGACTGTGCAATACAAACGAAAAATTCTCAGATTTTACTAAATTTCTCCTTAGTTTCACGTTTACCTCAAGATTTTCCGCACTCTGCAACCCACCCACCCTTAGACAACTTGCCTCGAATTTTCAGGGTTGATTCTCGGGGGGTTGGTATGAGAGGTGTCGCTTAAGATATTTTTCATGTTGGAAAGCTGCCGTACTAAAGCATTTTCTCGGGATCACCACTCTGCAAGTTTTGAATTGTTAGCAATCAATCGCATATATTTTTTTAATGTTGAAGAGGTTATATTGAGCTTACTTTCTCAGTACAATAAATTGTTTACTCATTAATTCAGCAAAATGAATGTGCAATCATTTGTAGCACCCATAGAGTGCTAGGCGAAAGATAGTAAAGAATCAGAACAGAAGATCCCATTTCTCGAGCGTACTTTTATATAATTTGAAGTCGGATCAATACGCTGATAGTAGCTTCTTCACCCCACCCTCTTCCTCGGCTCACCCTAGTAATATTCAATGAACGTTGTTACGAAGTCGCCGAGAAGGCAGATACAATGCAGTCTATGAAGGCCAAGAATGTGGCCGGCGCATATTTCATCCACATGATTACAAAACAACAATGCTCTGTTTCCGAGATCACAACCGACGCAGGAATGCTCTGCGGTGAAGCGAATATTTCCGTCTTCATGGTATCAAAGCACGTTTGGAATGATTCGGAATTTCGACGCTTCTGGCATCGTCCATGATCGAAATCTGAGGGCTAGACGTCACAGTAAAAGTAAGGAGTGTGCAGCGTACACTTGGAGAAAAACTTGGTAATAGTAAAGTTTGTGGAACATTAGGAGACAATCTAGAATTCTTGGTACACTGAAAAATTTCATTGAGGCGTAAGAAGTGTTGGCCTCAAATGCTGCCCACACTGAAAGAAAAATTTCGTAGGAAGTCTTCCCTGCAAAATATTTTAGTGGTGTCAACAAAATGTTCTTGTGATGATCACAAAAGAAATTTTACACGGTAAATACCCACAAAATAGTTTTCAGTTGCCGCAAAATATTTTCTTCTATGCAGTAAATACTTTCCAATAAGAAAAGATGATGGTCACGGGGAAACTTGACTGTTTTTCTGGGTTTCAACACACCTTCAGCTTATGAAAAAATTACTGGCTTTGCCTTACGCGGAGTTGTTACCCTATTTGACTGTGCCATTAAGAATACCGCTATTGCAATATTTGATGCCTATTATAGGTTGGCAGACAGCTACGTTGTGCCAGACGTATATCACCCAATCATACATGTCACAAGAAACTGCAGTGTTTTCAAGGGTATGTTGGCACGAAAAATGTTCGCGATATACCATCATCACTACCCATTAGTAAAAAGGATGTGATTGCAATTACAACTAAACCTTTTCATAAACGGACAAACATATATTGTCAGGCTTCGCACTGTATACTCGAAGCCATATTTTAATGTACCGTGAAATGTGGTTGATCGACTCAAAATGTTTTATTTGTAGAGATCTGAAAAATCCGTGTTTTCTTTTGGCCCCGAGCTAAAAATCCAGCAAGTGTAAGTTCGTGCCACTTTCGCAACTAGTCCATTTGACACTTCCTTGAAGTCACTTAGCAACTTAATGTAGGCCCATGTCACTGCGTCATCGAGCAGGCAATGTCTGCTTGAATACACGGACGTTCTTGGCGACTAGCCTAAGTCAGTGTCTCTATTTATTTTGTTGCGAACTTGCCAACGTTATCTGACTGGACACTTAACTATACGTATTTACTTCTAAGTTGTCCCATAACAAATACCATGGGTCGGTCAGTGTTACCCTTGCAGCCAAAGTATTCAGATTTGAGGGTAAACGTATAGGATTTCGCGGTAAACACTCTCTTCTCCGACCAAAGCGATCCGGGTTACTTTCCCAGATTTTCGCGTGTAGGAATAGTGCCGGACGATGCCATTGGATACGGATTTCCTCAGGCATCTCGTGTTTCCACGTCTACTCTTAACTAGCACTGACAACCAAGCTATACAAAAATCACTTCGTGTAGGTGCGAAGCATTTCTCTTCGTTGTTTCAACCACAGCACAAGCCACCGGGCCAGTGTGTGCTCATATTCTACGTTAGCTATCCACAAACACTACCAAAGAGCACACAGACATCTGGACATTAGACCAATAAACTGAATCACACGTGTATTTCAAGGTACGTCTAAAAGGCGGGAAATATATACTAATGCTAATTATACGGTGTATTGGATGGATGAACTCCGACACTGTTTCACCGATCACCATGAAGATTAGTGCACTCGCCTATATATATATATATATAATGTTTCTGAGAATTTCGTAACAAGAACATTCCAAATCCGTCAGAAGTTAAACGAAAATCCCTGTGCATGAAGGGTATTAAGTTTAAAGATAATGATCGTTGTTTTCTTTCCTCCTCCCGTCCAAACATTAAACCAGAAGACGGGCCTTGTGTGTAAGTCCTCGGCCTGACTAAGGGGTAGCCTAAACTAACCACGTGGTTGTTTCGTCAGGACTGTTACCGTAAGCCAAGATTACACCGGTAACTACCCCCTTCCTTCCCGTGTTCCCTGCTTCCTCGAGACCTGATACTAGAGCTGCCATTGAAGATCCCTATTACGCGATAGTATCTGCCTTCCAGGCAAGGCGCAGTGGGCGTGAACGCAAATGGGCCCATGCTAAACTGTAAATACGGGCCCCTTCACTTGTCGAAATCAGTTTCTCCTTACGTGGCTGTTAACATTGGCCCAGATTTTATGAATTTGATATATGGGTTTGTAATGCTAAACTTTCAAGACTGTTCTTGTTACCACCAGTCAAACTCACTGAATGATTTTAAAAATTTAATAAGTTCAAGTGTCGCAGTCGAATTTTAAACTGCAGTGTTTTCCTTATTGCATACGTTCACTGAGGTATTATAAAATTATTGATTTTGGAAGTTAATACATATTTCAGTCAGCCATCGTCAATGTTATATGAGGTTATTAATATGAATTTTCTCACTTACTGTAAAATACTTCCTTACTAACAGAGATGATGTCTAACATTAAATCTATCATAGTAATTATTTTTCACTGGAGCCAAGAATTTTCCCATGTTTTACGTCTTAACAGTGGGTGATGCTAATCTCCGGTCAACTAAGTACTACACTTCAAATAAAATGACTTTTAATTCTACGTGTTTTACGCTGAAACTAACAGCAGCTGTCAACGGTGAAATAGATAAACAATGGTTATTAAAATGTAACTCAAATAGCATATTAATATTAACGTATGAGTGAAGGCTGTGCAATTAGTAAAAATAATGAAACAAACTCTAGCGGCACTAAAGAGATAAAGGCGACCCAACACACGCACTTTAGAGACAGGCTAACCGCCTCTAAACATTAAGCAATTGATTTGTTGCTAGCTCATTTAAAATATTCAGTTTATCAACTTTCTTCAGTTAGTACAACATCAGAAGAGTTTCATTTTATTCCATAGCCCATAATTATTATGTAACTAAATTTGACAAACCCTTTATTTTAATCTACTACTTAGTTTTCCAAAAGTGTTCCTTGTAACTCGCCAAACAAGTAACTTTGCAATGAAAATTCTTTTAAATGGACAAAAGTTTATAATGTTAGAAAGAAATATCGTAAATTTGATGAGTGTATACTTACTATGTTTGTACCTTTAAAATATGGAATGGAACATGTTTATTAAAAATGTAAGAACAGTGCTTAATACGGGTGAATTAACCGTGAATAGGCAATACCTTAACTTCGAGTATGTATTTGATTTTTTATTTATGTGTAGTTACCTATTTTCATGCTAATATTAATTTGTTTTAATAGTGCTTCTAGTGATTTTATAAATGGAAATTTCATCGCTTTAAATTATATGCAAAAATGTATTATCTCGTTCCCAAACTTGATGATTGTACGTGTAAAAACATCAGTGAATTAATATTTTATTCATTCAGTTGTCTGAATGTTACCAACACATTAGCTTTTCTTAAGGTTGTTCAAGTGGGGAAAAAACATAATTTTATATTTGTATGAAATAGTGTTAGTTTTGTACACATTACTTGAGAGTACATATACCTCTAACGGAAAAAAATTAGCTCATCTAGTTTTCCCGTAATGGCACTTCAAAGTCAAAATTTGTGTATTTTTACTTCATACAAAACTTGAAAACCAGTTAACGTAAAGAAATGAAAAAAATCATATCAAAACTACGCGTTACTGTCTATGGCCTGTAGCATTTAAAACCCGTTACAAAAAATGTTTATGTTAAATAAAAAATTTCAAAATTTAATTTTTTTTTGGTACTTTTAGAAATTTATTTTAAACACAGAAATTTTTTATAATGTGTTTGTATATGCTTCAAGCCGTAGACGGTGACGTGTAGTTTTGATGAGATTTTTTCCATTTCATTATATTTACTACTGGTTTTCAAGTTTTGTATGAAGTAAAAATATGCAAATTTTGACTTTGAAGTGACATTACGGGAAAACTAGATGAGCTAATTTTTTTCCGTTAGATGTTAATGTTCTCTGAAGTAATGTCTACAAAACTAACACTATTTTATACAAATATAAAATTATGAATTTTTCCCCACTTGAACGCCCTTAACCGACTCTGTACCCAACCGACTGTATGAGTTCATTTCTGTTTTACGATTTAAAGATCAATATATGTTCGCAAGTTGCATGACGATAGGATTTTATTCTGTATGAGCTGTAAAAAAAATCCGCGTGTTCTAGTTTTTAGCTTAAGAGTCGTCAGCATCCTTCAAATTGTGCTAATGACGTTCCAGATACTGAGGATAGATTAAAGGGAACAAAATTTTAATACAGGTTTTCTTGTACAATTCGGTGCTCTAGATTGATATTCATGACATTTTCGGTTCGATTACTGGTACGGTAGTTTTGATTTGATGGTTTTTAATAGATCCAGGCGAATTCGAAAGGATGCTCCTCAGTTTCTTCAAATGATCTTAGCCTCACGTATTGGCCCGTAATAACCTCACTGCAAACGTGATATATAAACGTAAATCTTAGTGAATTATTTTCAGGCGAACTTTTAAAAATAACTCTAAATTTAGAGGCGAGAGTGTTGCCATGTAATTCGGCTCATTACTTCTTTTTCAGATGCAAAGTCGGTAACTTCAAGCCGAGCACGGAAAAAAAATATTTTGTGGTGGCCACAAGATATTTTGTTGGTATCAACCCTGCAAAATAATTTTTGTACTGACTACAAAAAATTTTTGAGGTCGCCACAAAATACCCACAAAAATAATTTTGCAGGGAAAATTTCTCTTTCTGTGCGCGAACTCGAATTATAATCTTGTTTTACACTAATCTCAGCAAATATATTAAATAGTTCGTTACACTCTCTTCACTACAGCTTTATGTAAAGGACACCTGTATTAGATTGAAAACTGATTGTATTTTATTATTTGACGCCGCGATTCCAATGTCGAGGATATATTTTTCATATTCCGCTAGCGTTTAAAATTGTGTCGATGTTCTCTTTTAGTCAATTAATAATACATTTAATATCAAATCTTCTCATTTGTATGTGTTCCAAATTTAACGACGAATGAGGAGGCACAATGTCAATACAATGGGCTCGTATTCGGAAAAATCCGAGTTGGATCCCCGGTTCAAGATTTCATGGTGTCCCAAAATCGCTCCAGGTGCATGCTGGAATGGTTTCTTAATAAAGGCCATTGCCGCAGTTCCCATATGTATGCGAATGTGTGTAAAGAACCAGTTGTCGACAGTACGAAATATCCATTTACAATTAAATAACTTATTCCAATAGCCCTGAGTAGACTGTTGATTGCAGACTGAGCGATCCACTGAGCTGATTTTCCAACAGGAATATACATAGACAGCTAGTTAAAGGTGAACCTACCAAGATTCAGTAGCAAAATTTTAACTTGATTACATCTCGATGTATTACAAGGGTTCGGGATAAAGTGAGCACTAAAAAAAAAAAAAACCTACTAAATTTTTGTTTTCAGCCAATTCGTATATTTCCGCGCGTAATGACTAATCTCTCTGGACATGTACTAAAATATGTGCTTAAGCAACTTTTATAAATAGTGCTTGCTTCAAGTATTGTTTATTTGCTAACTATCCATTCTACCCTTAGTTTGTGCGTGTACGATAAATTGTGTAATCAATAGGAACGTATACAGTTTGATAAAAAAAGTATATTAATTATATACAACATAAATAATTCGATTTCAGTTTATTTTATTTCAGTATTGTTGTATTTAAATGTGAAAATACACGGGACTACACTGGAGAATTCGTTGCCAACCTAACAAAGTGTAAGATAAATGTTGTTCATGTTGAATTATACGCAGGAACTGCTAGTGATAATTTTCAAAGGTTAAATCTTTAGAACTCACTTGATCCCGAACGGTTTGTACTTCAAATTTGTGGCAAAATACTTCTGTATAAGAAACAATTTTTCAGTTAGTTCTAATACGTTGTAAAAATATGTAATGTTAAGATGTATGTTTCATTAAATATATTATGAATTGGTTTAATGTACTTTCTAAGTATATTTTCAATAAAATAATGTTTTAAACGAAATTTCACGTATAACATCGTATGATTAAATTAGGCAAATCAGTATTCTTTAATTTTAAATTTGAACTTCGTATATGTACGGAAGTTAGGTAGAACCTGAAAGACGTACAAGCTGCCAAATTCCTTGATATTCCGAGGGTATTTCATGGCTTAAAATAAGTAGTAATTTGATTAAAATACCGTATCATGACTTTGAATCAAATTTTATTCTGAGGTTATATTCATACATTTGACACACAATTAAAGTATATTTTGAAATTTTGATTGCGATTAGTTTCCTTGCAGCAAGATTCGAAATCCCGGCTGATTTAACAAAAAACTTATTTAAGAACGAACTTAATCATTTTCATGCAAGTAAGATAACGACAAAAAATACTTTTGAGTGCTGGTCTAAACAATAAATTGATTTTAACAACAACTATTTTGGCTGTTTATTTAAAGGGATTTTCAAAGAACGTCCGACTCATATTTCATATCACAAAGTAATATACTTAATTTTGAATGGCCCTATGGTCTCATGTGCGTCATTTTAATACGTAAGAGTTAGTATTTTCGTGCACGTATAAAACCTGCAGTGCAGAAGTGGAATGTATAAAAGCGTGTATCGTATCACACGGTCTCCTACTATGCCACGAGTATGGACAGTCTCATATATCGCAGGTACTTCCTGGTTCGAGTCATTGTCCTCTCTATGTTACTATATCGTGCACTAGTCGCACGTGATAATGACCGGTATCACTGGAAACAATCTTGTGTGAGGTGCGTTCACACGAACCAGCAGGGAAAAACTACCATTTCTTAACTGATAAGCAAATACACCTCAGTAGTCACAAAAAAAACACGCAAGTAATGCTGCGTAAGCACGCAGCACACAAACATATGAACAGACTGGCGAATGAAGTTGTAAATTATGTAGGTTAACGTCGAGTGTAAAATAGTACGTGCGAAATTCTGTGAGTATTGTTGTCAGCATTATTATTCCTTTATCCAAAATCAGTTCTGATGGTTTCTATTAGTTCAGAACTATTTTTACTCGTATTGACTGTTATTCAAGCAATTATATAAAATGTCAAGAAACATAATAAGCAAAACACGCGAATCCTGGACTAAATTGGAGAAGAAAATGTTGTACGATGACATTTTATGTGCACAATGTCGCAACATAGTACTGTACTTTTGTACCCCATTTGCGCTCCGCAGATAACTTACTTTTCTGACCTGTATATTATGGGCTCAGGTTAAAATCCTGAGCAGTCCAAAGATGATTCTACGCTAACTTGACGTAACATACATAAAATAATACCTGGTCGTAAAGCGCAAGAGGCGACTATCTACGTGCAGTGTTGCCACATTGCGCCGGTAAAAGGGGTTGCACAACATTTTCGTCTCCAATTTAGCCAAGTATTCGCGTTTTTTTTTATGGATATCCTATGTAACGTCCTAGACACGCTATAACTTCAGTAGACAAAACATAAAGCGACAACTTCACTCTAGTCACAGTTTGTTATATCTCCAACTGAACAAACATACGACAAATCTAGCATCCTCATTTTGAATTTTTTCATGAAATTGTGCTTGCACCATATGAGTAATATAAATAGCAATGCAATACAAAACAATTCTGTTTTTAAAAATACTTTATAACCTTCCTCGGTCATTTGAAGAGAAATGTACATCGTAATGTTCCTGTAATTTCTATTAGTACTGAATAATAATAACACCGAAAGTTCTGTCCTTTCTGGATACTTAGGAATCCCGTATTTAGCTTGTCAGTCCCACGAGCGTGCACTCTTGGTGACGTGTAAAAGACAGCAAATCTCAATCCAAGGCGAATACCCGTGACTTCGGGGTACAACCCGAGTCAATCTTAAATAAAATATGCGGACTCCAGCGACTCGAGACGCGGCTCCAGGGAAGTGAGCACAAATAATCCGCTCGGTAACTAGAAATGCAAAGAGAATGCCGAAGATTTAAAAAGCATCTCTAACTCATCGGCATTTTATTATTTGTATGTATTGTTCTTCGAAGGTCAAGACAGTTTATGCATTGCTATGTATCCAGCCCGATAACTTTTGGGAAATGCAATCATGCAGTTTTGGTTTTAAAATAGTAGACATTCATTCGTTAAGTTTTAGTCCATTCTTTAGTATGATTAAAATGGGAAGTGTAGAGCCTGTGTGAGACAATTTCACAGCGTGGCGCTATATCGCAAAGTTTATAAAATATAGGTGGTTACGAATTGTTAAAAGTTGGGCATGAAATTTTACAGCGCATTCAATTCGCAATAATGTTACTACTACTACACTTTAAGAAAGAAAGGAAATTTAGACGCATAAAGACGTCAATATGTTTACTTAAGACGATGTGCGTGCAAGATTACCGCAGATCCATTTTTAATGTGGGACTTCTGGCGGTGACCACATACGATGAAATACATCTAGCAAATCTAGGAAACTGCCTCTTTAAGGGTTATATAATTGTATATGTTCATTAAATAGTGTTAGTTTTGTAGACGGTACATGAAGGTAAATGTTTCTCTTACGAAACAAATTAAGCTAAAATTCGCATGTTACGCCGACATGCACATAGTAAAACCCAATTTACTTCTTCAAATAATGTTACATTTATAAACTGACAACGATGTATTTTGAGTAATTAAAAACTCACAAATACTCAGGAAAAAAATTTGTGAAATCCACAATTTTTTAAAAATATTAAAGTTGACCAGTGTGTGTGATATATGGTTACGTAGCCCATGGCACATTATTATATTGTGAATTCTTTCTTTTTAAGACTTTACAGTGGTTTTTTACAATTTGCAGCGTGCAAATTTCGACTTTAACGCACAGTTCTGAAAAAAAAATTATGCTAGATACAGTAGTCTTGTATGCGGAAACTTTACAAATATCGTCTATATAACAACTTCCATTTCGTTAAAATATAAAATTTTTATATTGGACGTCCTTAACAATGATTTTCCGTACTTGTCTGAAGTGTGTTTTCTTTTCGTACATTTGAATAATAGCCACACGTGGAATAGTGTGGAAAAACGTACTTCTCCACGCATTTGAAGGACGTGGTAGACGGGAGTCTTTAACTGTATTGTTCTAATTACTAACAGATGAATGTACTTACAAACAATACTATTGTTGCAGTGTAGTAGAAGTAAAGTTGGCCGTGTTGCCGCAGGTTCACGACCGGGACTCGCTGATACAGTACCCGGAGCTGGTACACTACCACGGTCTGGTGACGACAATGCTCGGCCTGAGGTTCAAGGTGGAGGATCATCAGTTCCAAGGCGGCAGCATCAGGGTGCGCTGCGTCGCCAGTGTCTTCCCTGGCTTCTGGGTCAGGGACAAGGAAAGAGTCGTCGAGCGTATGGATCAGCTCAAAGACCACGTCAGGGAGGCGTTGCTGCTAGGTGAGCATACCTCATAAACTACTCTTGACTTCATACACTGCTGCAAGCCTAGTTTACACCAACGATAACATTTCTGATGAAAAAAACAGTTTGTCCCTGGGATTTTAATCATGCGTAGAGCCAACGATTTTTGGTGAAAAGAATTCTGCAGCAGTTTGTTTCAATGCCTTAAGTGCACATCTGCAGGTCTACTTCTTGATTATTGGCAGAATGTATAACTGCACAGGCGTGGCTCATTTGACTTGTGCCAACAGGAACAAGGTTACTGCGACACAACAGTCTGTGATTTGCGGGTAAAACTCCGAGACGCTGAGAATTTTAAACAGCCAATCACTGACCACGAAGCGGAGCTGCATGTGTGCACATAAGGCATTGAAACAAATTGTTGCAGAATTCTTTTCACCAAAATCGTGGGCTCTAATCATGCGAAATTAATCGGTAAAAAGGAGAGTGACATGGTTGACACAAGTGATTACTGCCATAATCCATCCCAGAAAACCAGGAGAAATAAAAAGTTATAGCGAATAATAATAATGTACACATAAATTTAACATACATATCCAGTAACATATCTTATTAGAGTCAACTAACAACCACAAGTAATCATTTTTCCTCCTGGTTTTATGGGATGAAATTCTGCATGGCCACGATTTTACAAAAAAAAATATTAAATTACGTGTTGTTTTTTTTCTTTGCAGTGAAAGCAGTTTCCAGTAACCAGAGCGCTTCGGTGCTCGTCGTTTTCGTGATGATGTCACTGGCCATCTCGGCGGGCACGTGATTCAACTGGCTCACCCCCATTGGTCGGTTTACCTGGCCTAAGTCGAGAAGAGTTGCCTTCAGCTGCACACAGGAAACGAAAAAAAAAAATTATTCTCATTATGAGTCTGGCAATGAAATTTAAACAGATAATGAGACAATCAGAAGAGAAAAAATTTTTTTAAATATTTAACAGTGTTTTGACTTGTTAAAAGAAAGATAAGTTTGTTTTTATGTAGGTTATTACTCAGCTTGTGTGTAGTGAAATTATTCTCATAGCACGGATATAAAAAAAAATCAAATACACATTTGTCTTCAGTGTGAAAACCAGGTTGCGTCTAATTTTACAGCATCATCGCCCTGCCTAGGTTGGAGAGGGGAAAATAGGGCAGAGATTGAAAAGCAGTTTCATCATCAAACAAGTTTTAAACCCTTTTGGTAGATAACTCTCGAGCTATGTATCAATGTGCGCGTAAGATAAAACTAACGACTTTGTGAATCTATGAAAACTTTACACTAACAACCTCTTCGCCAAACTTCTGTCGTATCAACTGGGCATGATAATAACGACTTTTCACAAACCTCACGATTCAAGCTCTTTCGTGGAAGTTTTAAACTGTTAACTATAATTTACGAAGCATTTATTGTGAATTTTTTTGCTTAAATAAGTACACTACTTTATCGCTCTAAATGTGCAAGATAGGTATAGTAATTGTTTTTTTGCCTTTTCTTACGTGCTGTGACTGTAAATGAGAAACGTTATATGTATGTTTTAACATTAACAATCGATTTATATTTTCATGCTCTGATTGCAAAAATGTTGCTGATGTCCACAATAAAGCATATTAATTGATAATGTAGTCATCAGGTAAATTATACGAAACAATTACATACGACGTGCGTAATTTCACAAAGATTCTGAAAGTACGTAGACTTATCTTCATAAAATGTATTCAGCTTAAACGATGATTGGCAATTTGAATTAGATTATTCTGCGAAATGTGTTACCAACGAAAACGGCAAAATATCACAACATACTGACCTACAAATTAAAGGCACGTTCTATGTAAAATCTTCACGGACAGTGTTTTAATGTCTGAACATTCAGGAACAGTACATGTATACAGTGTGAGGCACATAGTGATCATATAACCAAAGTTTCAGTGTTCGAGAAGGCCGTCATACTGAGCCACCCAATTTTTTATCGGTGGAGGCGCCGAAGCAACGTCAAGGTCAAATTCACTTTGTTAAGGGTGTTCAAGCGGGGAAAAAACATAATTTTATATTTGTATGAAATAGTGTTAGTTTTGTACACATTACTTGAGAGTACATATACCTCTAACGGAAAAAAATTAGCTCATCTAGTTTTCCCGTAATGGCACTTCAAAGTCAAAATTTGCGTATTTTTACTTCATACAAAACTTGAAAACCAGTTAATATAATGAAATGAAAAAAATCATAT
>PNEQ01100593.1:49493-92849 GCA_003012365.1 Medauroidea extradentata | reverse complement strand
TTTTTTAAGGTGAAATGAAGTAAAGTGAAGAGATTTTGGTCAGCACTCACGAGGAGTCCTTCGCGGTGTCAAATGTCCACTTTTGATGAGTGGGAACAGCGTAGTGATAAGAGCCAGTGTCCCACGTTTGACGAGAATTATATCGCCTCTATTCGCAGCGCACCAAACTGGCGTGCAAGGTTTTCCTTGTAGTCTTTTTACTATGGGACTTTAAGCGGTAACCGCAACATTTTTAAATAGCATGAAGTAAAGACCAACTCATGCCTCTCGCTTTGCACTTTACGAATTCAGGTAATATTTTCGGAGTTACAGAAGTCTAAAAAAACCGTTTTTAGCCATTTTGAGAGGCCCGAAAAACAGCGTTCCTAACAATAATTATACTGCGTATTTTAAAACATAAGTAGCATAGTTTCAAGTGTGTGTTATTTTCGTAGGTAAACGTAATATGAATAAATGGTTTCACGTAAAAAATTAATACGGGTGAAACGCTGCAACGCTGTCCATGCTTCAGCCGAGGACGCCTCTTAACATTTAGATAGTTAGCACTGGTGAAGGGTGACATGATGTTAGGAAGCAGCGCCGGGATTAAGGGGCAGCGGAGATCGGAGAACCCTAAGAAAACCCGACAACCTGCGGCATTGTCTTGCACAATTCTCACGTGCGAAAATCCGGAGGGGGGAGGGCCAACCCCGCCGGGAATCGCCTCAATGGAAGACGATAGGTCTAACCCCTCTACCACCGCGGCCTCCTAGGTTAAATGAGAATGAAATGAAACCCACCGCGTGTTCCTGCCGTCTGGCAGGGTCACAGTAGGTGTGAGGGTTAGTCGGGGTGAAGTTTGGGCCAGCTACTTAAGGGGCTCGCCTCGTTGCCATAAAATCACACTGCAGCGTGTTTGAAGAACAAGTTTTACACCAAACTAATACACGTGTGTTCACGCCGTTTGTCTACGAAGAGAACACACACTTCAGACGACTGCCCTTAAGTACTTTCAAGACAACGCACGTATTAGAAATCCCCTTTTAGGGCACGTCAAAATGGGTTAAAAGGGGGTTTTCAGGCTGCTATAGCGGAAAATATACTAGCCGAATACATGTGAAACCACTTAAGGGTAGTGCATTGGACTATAGTAAAGTGATTTCGTAAATAAAACAATATGGTCACCACTTAAAGCCCCATAGGAAATTTGTTTTTCGCGAAGACTGCGCGCCTTAAGCGTAGAGGCGACGCACCGTGTGTTGGGCCCATACGACGTCGCCCTTAGCACCATACTTCAATCACACAAACACACGTACCACGAGGCGGGCCCCTTAACTTGTGAGACATTCATGGGCCGAAGAATGTACTAGGTGAGGTTAGATGAGTGTCTAGAATCTATGGAATAAGAGAGACGGAAGAAACTGGAGTGGCCAGAGATAACCCGCCAGCCAACGCCAATATCCGCCACGTTTTCCTCGTGCGAAATATCCGGGACAGTACCCGCCGAGGATGGAACACGGATCATCTAGGTGGGATGCTATGTTAAATGAGAATAAAATGTGATAAAATAATTACGTTATGTGGTAAATTCGGAGGGGAAGTAACTTACATGACTTTATTAATTCCGAAATATTAAGTACTGCACGGCAAGTTAACGTACCATTACTTTTGCATTTCAACTATTTTATTGTTATTAGTATATTTCGTGCGACATAACCACAAACCAGAAATAGTTTTTCACACCATTTGATTGGGAAATAATTATCACAGAGTTTTAAATTTAATTTGAAAACATTAAACTAGGGGTGGACTTTAAGAATTACCAAGTTTCAATACGAAATGAAACAATTTTAAAAGTGAACCTGGCTACAACAATTAAGAAAGTTCGAGAAGAAATGTGAGTTTCTTTTCAATTTCTGTGCTTCATGCGCTGACTTGTTCGCTTGAAGAAGCAAGCAATTTTTTTTATTTAAGTTGGAAAAATTGACGATTTTTTTTTCTCTGCGTGTACATTTAAATACAATATTGCTTTACGCTGTTCACAGCAACATGTGTAGAAAATTGTCCGTACTTGCTTCTAACGTTACATTTAGGTCGTTTGGGTGGATGTATTTACACATTCAAGGCCTAGAAGTAATGACACAACACGAACATCACGCCTCTCCCTAATCTCTACGCGACTTTCAGTTGTGACCCTATCATTTAACTATTACAATAGGTAAATATATATTGTGTACGCCTATACTTTTATACTCCATTTCATATAAGTTTGGATAAATCTGACAGCAGCTTATGGGCAATAATTTGTAATATTTTGTTATTTGTGTCACTACACAAGACAAACTTTGCAGTTCAAAGGCTGAAACGGACATTTCAAGTTCATTTTAGAGCTAAAAATGTTTTGCATTGTGCAACACATCACAAAATACTGATAATTATTGCCCATAAGTTGCTGTCAGATTTATCCAAACTTATATGAAACAAGAGTATAACAGATACTGCGCCAACATTTTAAAACTCAAAAAGAACCACTAAGACACAAGTTACAAGCTGTAACGTGTAATTTTTTTGAATGCTGTTCCTAAGCGACCATTACTTATGCACGTTGAGCAGTTAAAAAAAATAATAACTTGTAACAGCCGAAGGTCTGCACGCCATTCGGCGGCTTGGACGGACGGTCACCTTAATTATCCTGCCAAACAGCTTTCAAATAAACTTTAAGTAAATTATTAATTTTTCCTTTTGTGTGATCAGCAAGGGCGTGGCTGAACTCGGAACTTGATGGAGGTTGATGTCGGACACAATGGAAGGAGCAGGGAAAACATCTCCCTGTTCGGTGCTGCCATGTCAACAAACACCACGGTGCTTGACCTCTGAAGGCAGTTCGTTATCGCGATGACCTTGGTCCCTGGGCGACTAACTGCTCGTTCTTTTCGGTCCAGGAGAACAATTCTTCAACTACGACCCATCCCCTACCCCGTCCCTCCGATTACTCACCCTCTCACAACAAATCACTCCGGCCGAGGGGGTCGCGGTGGTGTATTATTCGAGCTATTTTAAACACCCATAGAATAAATAAACTAGTAACAATAGCCGCCATGCAACAATAATTTTCAGTCCACTTAACTTTATCCATAGTCAGATTTTCAAACGGGGTCCAGTACCATCAACTTACTAATATAAAAAAAAATATATATATATATTTTTTTTAATTTTGTCACATTGATTACGATCCTAGAAATGCCTTGCTGATTCTCGCAAAGGATCGTAGGTATATCGTACCAGTTATTTTACTATCAATATTCCCTATGTACTTCAATTCTTGCGTATCGCACGTCAGAATATATAAATAAATAAATATACGTAATAAGCTTGATTGAAAACGAAACAAACACAATTGTTTATTACCGATTTTCCACATGAGAAATTCACAGCTATATTTTTTTTTACATTTTAATAAGTCATATTTTTGTTATGAACGAAATGCAAAACTGAACTATAAATACAGACAAAGCCGGTGCAATATTCTTCTATTACGTTTGTAGGATTCGGCCCCGACATAGTTTAAGCTTCTTGTTTGTCCCTATATTGTGACGGGATCTTACGACTCCCAACACTGTAACCCAGACTCGATTCCTTTCGGAATCGTTTCTGAAATTCACATGTTGATTTCTATCTGAGTTATTTTTGTCATTAATCCAAATTAGATTTGTAGACTTCGATACTGCTTTTATGCAGTACTGAAAGACTTCAAATTAAGTTATGTCAGCAATCCGGAATCTGTCAAATGAATGCGTACAGTTTGGATAATGTCATTACAGTTCATATATACTCTAAAATACAATAGATATAACTTTCACAGCAAACAAACTCACTTATTACAGATAGACGTAGGCCTATACAGAACGATTTAAAAAAAATCAGTAAGAGATTGTGTAGTAAGAAGGTATTTTTTAAAAAAATGTCACCAACATTTGTGCTGGATCGAAAAGATTCACTGTCGTTTAAACTTTGATCCGCAATATATATGAACGCGTTCATTTAATGTCAGATTTACAGTTCAGCTTTAGTTAAGGTTAATTCCACTACCGGATAGAAGAAAATATGTCAGCTTATGGGAGAGCTTGGCACAGGGAAAATGTCTGCCACCAGTTGTGCTGTTATCGCTAATGTACCAGATAAATACGAAACCGCAGTAAAATGAAATATAAATAAACTTGGAAATTATGGAAGATATTTCATTTAATTTTAAAGCGAAACGAAACAGATTTCGCGTTTTAAATTATTAACTTAATGTAACTTAAATATCAGGAAAGCTCTGTGATTAGTCAGTTTGGTGGACTATCAATACCAGCGCTCCAGCGTCAGAAATCGTCTCTGCGACAAACTTATAGCATTGATATTTCTAACCTGTAGAAGAATTAACCTTTATTTCGTACATAAGAGAACATTTACTAAGGATTGGTCAAACCCGCAAGGAGTTGTAGTAAGTTCGACAACCACGTACAGCAGTTATTTTGTAAAAAGTGTATTTCTACTTAAATACTTAGTGACAGTCAGTAGGTACTGTGAGAGTGAGTGAGAGATTTTGATCAGCGCATAACGTCGAGGTCTTCAGCGTTGGTGAGGGGTAACATGAGGTGAATATGGAGCGACGCCGGAATGATGGAGCGGGGGAAACGGGAAATCCCCGAAAAAAAACCCGCCGACCAATGGCATCGTCCCACATGTGAAAATCCGAAAATCCGGGGACCGATCCCGCCGGGAATCGAACCCAGATCACCTTGGTGAGAGGCGAGAGGTCAGACCCCTCCACCACCGCGGCCCCCATAGGTACTGTGATATATTGACCAGCGAAGTCGTGAGTTCCTGGTGTTCTTTGTACACCCCTCACAAAGATCCTCCAGATATCACTGAGTGAGTGAAGAGTTTTGGGCGGTAGTTAAAGGGCCTGTCTGCACATATGTTGAACTGCGTTGTATCGGATTAGAATCACGCGTTAATTGATATAATCGAATGGGATTATGCAAATCCCACATTTGATAAAGGAAAATGTTAAAATTATTATTAAAACCTTTTTTGTTATTTTGTTAGAATTATATTCTCATTTTCAAATACCCTACGTAAGTTTGACCTACGTTGTTTTGTATAATAACTGAGGAGCTTATTTTTGTCTGTTATTTACGTTTGAGGCTTGGAAACATTCTTCATGACACCATTTAATTGTTTCATTTTTCTTCCCTACAAAAATAAAACACAGTTTGTCAAGTAGTTTCCAACACAGAGGCAAATTTTTTTGATTCCAACCCAGGCGACATAACTAAAATCTGACTTTTCACACAACTACATAAAAACATTCTCAAACTGACACAGAACTAATCGAGTCTTTCCACCGATAATATTAACCGCTCAGACTATAGAGCCAGTGGTATGTAGTAAGTAAATCACTGCGCGCCAGTATAGGTCCTTGCAGGTAAAAACGATAGAACATAAGGGGCGCTATTCAGTGTAGCCCTTACACTCGTTTGCTTCTATGCGTCCAGGGCGTGAAATAACTCCTTGTAGTTGGACCCTTGAACACGAACATGAAAGTAGAATCAGCTTATCCGTAGCCGCCAAACTAATATACACGAAGTAATTATTACATATGTCTTCATTTTATGCCCCTTATTTTCTTGATGCGCTTTCCTATTAAAAAAGACCGAGCGAGGTGGCGCAACGGTAACACACTGGACTCGCGCTCGCGAGGACCCGGATTCGATTCCCGGCTCTGGGCGTCCTAATTTGAGTTTTCAATGGTTTCCAGAAATCGCTCCGGGCTATTGCTGTGATGGATCGTTAACAAAGGCCATGGCCGACTCCTCTCTCAGCTCCTGTCATTGTAACAAGTAGTGTGTCACCGACTCTAATGGACGACATGAAGTACACGCCCCCTGACGTCACCGCAGGGGAAAAGTACTGTGGGAAACAAAGCTTGTTTACAAACATGCTGATTTGTTAGTTGGTAATTGCAGAAAGCAAAAATGTTGCGCACTCATAGATTTGCACGCAAGGGTAAAACATTTTAGTTTAAATTTCATGGTTAAAATACGCAAATACATAAGATTAATGTTTACCTGAAAAAACGGCAAATTCCAAACAAATAATCAATTTTCTTGACGTACATCTCGTCCGGGACATTTGAAGCCAAACAGCTAAATGAAGGTTATGTTCGGTTGCGGTATCCATGGAGATAAGGATTGTTTCCCACACCAGACTGAAGCTCCGCCTCTTTTCAAGTCGTCCATTACCTCGCTGTCGACGAGATGTAAAGCCCACTTACCATACCTTACTTACCTATTTAAAAAAATCTTGTACTGTCCCCACTATACTAGAGATATTTAAAACCTCAGCAAGCACGAATAAAACCCACCTGACCGGGGTGGAGCGAGTTATCGGTCAATTAACCAACGGCGTAAGCCAGCCCCTGGAAATGCTTGTGGCGATTACCATGGCAGTTGAATTTCTTCACGGTAAAATACTTAGTTTGACTATTATTACCTGGGAATAACTCACAATGAAAAATGTGTGTTACAGTGAACCATGTATACGTGGGTGTATATATATATATATATATATATATATATATATATATATATATATATATATATATATATATAGAGAGAGAGAGAGAGAGAGAGAGAGAGAGAGAGAGAGCGAGAGAGAAACTGGTATGTATATTATCCAACAAATTCATTGCTGCCTTATGAATAAATTAAATGTGTCAAATATTGGTTTTGTTGCTTTATCAAAATGTAAATTTAACTGGAACTAACCCCTTTGTAACATACATGCCAAACAAATATTTGGTTTGATTAAAATTTCACACACTTGTTTCGCCAAAAGCAAACATGTACACGCCATACAGCACAGCAATGTTGTGACAACGTTGTAGCAACGTTTTGCCCAAAATTTTCAACGTTACTTCAACGTTGAGTATGATCGTAACAACGTTGTCACAACGTTGCGTATGATCGTAACAACGTTGTCACAACGTTGCTGAAACACCCAGATATCCGGGGTCCGCAACGGTACGGTGGAACGTTGCTGCAACGTTTTGGTGAGACGTTGCTACAACGTTACAGGAGACATTGCTACAACGTTTCTAGATGTCTTTGATGCATGTTTCAAAATGTTACTGCACTGTTTCAAGATATCGTTGCTGCAATGTTTCAAGATATCGTTGCTGCGATGTTTCAATATATCGTTGCTGCAATGTTTCAAGATATCGTTGTTGCAATGTTTCAAGATGACTTTGCCACAAAGTCTTGGAATGATGTTGCACTGTGTTTTACATGGTTTTGTGTTATAAGTTGGTTTTCGGTGTTGTTTATTAAAACCAATAAATCTGTTGTGTTAACATAAGTGTGTCTTGTGCTCAAAACAATTAGCAACTTATGTGATCCTAACTACATATATTGTATTGAAAACCATCCTCGTATGGTAATTTATAAGACTGCAAGTCATCATAGCTGAAATGTTCACACATAGTGCAGCTGCCAATTTTCGAGGCATTAAATTCCAGTCATGATGATAACCGTTTTGAAGTTCCGGCTGGTTTTTCCTGAACCTATTTAAAATGCAACCCTTTATATCAACATATTTTTTCCCAATGACAAACAAAACACCACCCCAAAATATGTTGACTTTTTCCACGGCTGGTACATAGGCTACTGTAGGATTTTTTCCAGGAATTTTTCAGCTACCATATATCATGTGGGTATGGTTTTTAGATGGACATGACGTTCCTACACAAAATGTAACTATCTTGGTTCCTAATACAAGTCATTACATTGTGTATTTGTAATTAAAACACATACTGTATATGCAGTTCTGTTGTGTTGTGTGTTGTCATTTAGGGTCTGTGTAACAATCTATTGATAGTGCTAATCAAAACTCTTGGCTGCCAGCCAAGCCAACTACTACTGAAATGTTAGCTACACTGCTGTATATTGAATAATTTTAACAGCTACTGGTACTGAACATGGAACCAATGAACATTTGCTTATCCTGCTCATTACAATTATACACAATATTTACTCTGTACACACTATGAGAAGAGCCTACAGGAAACGTCAATTATGATGAAATAATTCAATATAAACTGGCTTAAAATATATTTTACATAATACAAAAAAAAATGTTTCCTTCGTAACAGGAAAATCTGATTTCATACTTTAAATTTAACAGTCCCACTTTTGTATGTTTACAAACTCATCTCAGGTAGTAGCAATATTTTATAATAAACCTTTCCTTAATTTATTTATAAATACCAACGTTTAAATTTTTTATTTTCTGGTCCGATATCATTTTACATAATTGTGTGTGTATGTGCTGTAGGTAATGGTACTAAAAGTTACTCCTCAACTGGAAGAAGATTCACTTTTAACCTTATTTCATATTTGGTAAATATTAAGAACAGCTACTCTTTGTGTACCGGTCAAACTAATGATTTTAAAGTCATAGTTCATTAAGAAAAATTTATCTATAGACGTTAGAAGTAGTCGTACATACAGAATACCGTATATTTCTAACTTCGAAATTTCAATTTTTTGTTAGTTTAGGTTACATCGGTTAGGTTGGGTTAGTTTAGGTTGGTTTATTTTAGGTTGGTTTATGTTAGTTTTGGTTATATTTGGTTATTTTACCATTAAATTTTCCATTTTTCGTTAGGTTAGCTAAGGTTAGGTTACCTATCGTTACTTCAGGTTATGTAAAATTGCCTAACCTAACAAAAGAGGAAAACTTGTAAAATACCCTAAATTAACATAAAATAACTTAAACTAACCTAACAAATAATGGAAATTTTCAAAGAAGGAGAACTACCATTTTTTTATGTGCGACTACTTCTAACATATATAGAACATATTTCATCCATAAACTATACCTCTAAAATCAATAGTTTGGGTGGTACACAATGAGTAGTGATTCTTGATATTTACCTTCCTAAAAATACCAAAGTCAATAAGCATAGTTTGAAATTCTTACTCAGTGCAGTGTTTAGACTAACTTGAATTAGGATACATTGGGTACGTGTAGGGCGAAGGCGTGTATACAGCAATTTTTATCGCCATGTTTTTATTTTTTAATTTGTACCAGATATTTTTTTCTTTTTTTAGACTCAAAGTGTGAATAAACTTTGCTCCTATGAAATGTTTTTATCTCTCATAATTTCCGCGTAATGGCTTGTTAAAGTCCAAATTTGCATGTTTCCGTTTTAATGACTACACTGAAACCAACTGACATACCAAACTAAAAAAATTAACAGTGAGTAAAGACGTCGCAGGATACAATGTCACGTACACAAAAACAAAGAATGGCATTTTTTTGTATATTAAGCATTTTGTCCTGAAGGATGTGAAATTCTTGTACTGAAAAGAAGAGAGAGGTCAGTTTTATTAAGTCCACACTGCTTATTTTGGTCGGAAAGATAGCTCTCGTAATTGGACGATGTTATGCATCAATCGACTAAGCGCCAACTGCTAGTTTGGTATAAAATATTTTCCTGCACTGGAACGGTATTGTAAAATGTATTTTACCCCTATATCCTGTGAATATGAATATTTGATTTATAAAACTAACAAATTTTTGTATGACCGTTTCAAATTCGAAAAAATTACAGCATGTTTTACTGATAACTTAAAATTGGCTCATAGTCTACTGACCGTTACACAGTCCAATTATCAGTCTCGTCACGTTCAGAGTCTGAACACTGGACAGGAACGACTTGGAGTGGTCCTTATCAAACCTGACTCGTGACCTTGATCTCGAGACATTGCCCTGCAAGGCAGAGAACATGTGGACCAGGTAGGTTTCCAGTGAGACATTCCACAAGCGTGATCACTATCCTGTCTGCATATCTACGACGTTTGTTGGGCCTACCTTGCTTAAAGCCAAGGAGTTCAAATGGGAGCTGAATGTTACAATTAATTACTTCCTCGTCCGTTCTAAGCTAACTTAATCATACCTGGTCTAACAAAGCATAGTCCATCAGAACTGCACGTAGGTTAACGCTATCTGTAGGGACCTGCAAAATACGCGTTATTTTCTAACAGTAGGCTGCGCTACAAACTATTGTACGCTTGTACCACGTCTAGCATTAGTCAAAAATTTCGTGGTGCGCTCAAGAGACATCTTCTGGCCAATAGTAAAAGTTATCCGATATAGTAACAAGTAATATGTAGGGCAGTCACAGTCAAATGACACCACGCTGCCTATGACAACACGAAACATGTTTGTATATGTATAGCACAGTGAAGGCTAGCGTGTTACCAAAAAATAATGCGAATTTTTCAGATCTCTACTTATCTGACACAACCACCTTCCCCCTGATAAGGATAAGCAAACCCAGACCAAACTAACACAATTATTCGTAAGATAACATAACATATCCCAACAGATTAAAGCTAGAGATGATGCTATATCGCGAAAATATTTTGGGCCATCATACCCATGAAAACACTGTAGTTTATTGCAAGACATATGATTGGGAAATGTACGTCTGCCACAGCGTAGCTGCCTGCCAACCAATAACATGCATCAAATATTACAATATCCGGATACTTATTTGCTCATTCAAATAGGGTAACCGCTCCGTATTCAAGCGAAAGCAAGTAATCTTATGGTAAGCTGAACGTACGTTCAAACCCTGCAAGCAGTCAAGTTTTCCCGCCATAAACCATCATCTCTAATCACAGCGCAAACCAATTTAACATAATCTACCTTATTGTAATCTTATATTTGATAATTAAAAGTCCCAAAACCAATATCTTGATTAGGTCAATGTTATCCCTATCGTCAAATAATCCACATTTGACGGTAACTATTCTATATGCATAGGGGGGATCGCTAGCTCTAGTACGGGGCGATTGTGGGGGGAGGGGCAGAGAGAAACCACGAACCTATTAAGGAAAGTAGCCGATTTGGTTTCACCTTGGTGAGCACTTAGACAAACGTATTTCCACTCGCCCTGACGTGGTGCGCTGACAGTCGTTGTCGGGCCACTGAGGTGTCCGGGGCGCGGACAATGGGTAGACGCTACAACAATGCTGATGCTGGACAATGTGCGCGCCAAGACAGCGTACCACGTTGATGAAGAGCCGGGTGTTGCGTTAATTGGCACTAGTCCCTCTGCGAGTGGCCATCGATCCAACCAGCACTCCCCCCTCCCATCCTCATCACACCAACCCTACCTCCGCGAACTAAGGGTGGCCTTGCGTACCGTAAACCGGGGTTACTTTGACATTGCGGGGTAACTTTGACAACTCAAAATTTTGGTTTATGTATTGTTTAGCGGCGAAAGTTTCAAACATTAGCTATAAGGATAAAAGGAATTATTTAAAATACTCGGCTCAGATATTCTGTTTATTTACCAGATAACCAAAAAACTAATATTTTGAATAGTCAAAGTAGCCCCGAAAAGTGTCAAAGTAACCCTGGTTTACGGTATATAAATGTATAGGAAATACAAGAAGTCGCCTTTTTTGGGGTGTCGTTCTAAAGCCATTATTTTTTTTTTCGCAAAAATTTTGCCCCAGAGTTGGTTTTAGTGCCTTATGCACACGCAAGGGCCGAGGTTGAAGCAGTTAGCTAGAGCACTCGCTTCCTACCAAGGCGATCCGGGTTCAATTCCCAGCGGGGTCGGTCCTCGGATTTTCGTATGTGAGAATTGTGACGGACGATGACTCTGGTCGGCGGGTTTTCTCGGGGATCTCCCGTTTCTTCCGCCACTATATTACGGCGCTGCTCAATACTCAAATGATGTCACTCCTCACCAGCGCTTAAGGAAGGGGGGGGGGGGGTTGTTAAGACAATTTTATTGTATTTACAGTTTTTGAGCCGTATTTCTTACAAGTGTGTTATCAACATTTTCTTTTCTACAAAGCATAGGATATATTCTTGGTAAACTGCTTGACTTAAATAATAGTAATGAAATCTTTCATTAATTTGTCATGCTGTATTATTGCAAGATAATTATAGACTAACTTTCAAGAATTCTCTTGCAATGATTCAGCAAGACAAATAAATTAAAAATTTCATTATTATTTACGTCAAGCAGTTTACCAATAATATATCCTATGCTTTGTCGAAGCGAAAGTTTTGATAAGGCAATTTGAATAAACGTTATGTATCATAATTAGAAATACAAAAACATTGTCTAACACTCCCTCTTAATAGCTAGATGTTAACCTCTTCTCTTACGTGCTCATCGATAGCTTTGCTTCATGGTTATTGGCAGCGTGTATTTGTACAGGCACGCATCTCATTTGACTGTATCAATAAACATTATAAAATTTTCACTTAATTCTTTTTTCCAGTATTACAAACTTTTAGAGGTAGCGTAAGCACTCACTTCATTGTCAGCATCGACTTTTAGGACGAGGCATTATTAGCCAGTTCTGGCTCCTTGTGCTTGTTCTCTCTTCGTTTTCCGAGGTCATTTGTGCCTTATTTCTCCTGGGTTTGGTACTGTGCTGGATTCAGCATTAACGTATCTTGCATCCGTTTTGCATGTGTATTTCAGTTATTTCAATATTGTTTTGTAGTATCTTTTATGCTCTGTAATTTTTCCATAGTTCCTGTAATATTATTTAATGGTCTGACAACGTGTATACTCCCTGGCAAAGAATATTGGCATAGAACAATATCGTGCGTACAGGGGTCGTTGCTGACTTTCTTTCAGGTGTACAGCTTCTCTAGAAAATATTTTCGTGATTCCTACGAGAGTGCAGCAAGTGAAGTAAAGAAGAACCGTGTTCTATTAATATTTACATTCGTATTAAACAAACGCAGTTAAAAGCAGTTATAATTACACAACAACATTTCTTGCACAACATTATAATCCAATATAGTATTGAAAGCAGTGTTTTATGAAGCTATTCAAACATTCGCTGTTTTGTTGTCTATTACTTTTTTATTACTTGCAGTCGAGTCGGGTTTTAGACCATATTTCAACGACGTGTACTCGTAGAAAGTGCAATATAAATGTAAACGTACATGGTATATATTTTCTTTACGACGAACCTCAAGCCTCTGTCGTCCGGCGTTATTCACGTACTACCTGTATCCTCTATGAAATTTTTAATTCCTTGGTGTTTAAGTTTACAAAGGAGGTACGATTGTTATTAGAAGGCCGGAAATGCCGTGGGTTCAACGACCAGCCGGCTAGACTCCACAGTCCTATGTATACACTCTGTCATCAGCTACTTGTATATGGACGACTTGAAAAGAGGCGGAGCTTCAGTCAGGTGTGGGATACAATTCCTATCTCCATGGATACCGCAGCCGAACATAACCTTCATTTAGCTGTTTGGCTTCACATGTCCCGGATGAGATGTACGTCAAGAAAATTGATTATTTGTTTGGAATTTGCCGTATTTTTTTTCAGGTAAGCATTAATCTTATGTATTTGCGTATCTTAACCATGAAATTGAAACTAATATTTCTTACCCTTGCGTGCAAATCTATGAATGCGCAACATTTTTGCTATCTGCAATTACAAACTAACAAATCAGCATGTTTGTAAACAAGCTTTGTTTCTCACAGTACTTTTCCTCTGCGGTGACGTCAGGGGGCGTGTACTTCAAGTCATCCATTGTCTGCTGCTCCAGTGAGTGACCAGTTGTACACGTGACAAGGTCATCTAAGGTATCTAAAAAATAGTTTGTAAATTTACCAGACGTGCGTATAGGAGCGCTAAGAAAGTAGGTATGGTAGAATAATTTCCCAGACATCCATGGTAGCACTCCTAAACCAGTCAAATGTATACTGAAGACACCAGACTTGTATTGTAACATTTGTAAAAGTTTGCATATTTACAATACGGAAGTATGGTAACTGTCCCATACTGCGTCTGGGATAGTAACTTCCTAAACATTTAAGGAATTTTTTTTACAGTGAGTCAGCAAGTGTTTTCACGAAGGTCAGCTATTGGTTCACAGTACTCGAGGAAGATATCCAGTAACAGCGACCCTATCACGAAACTAGGTAACGTGTACTGGAGTTTGATATATAACGTAATTTCGAATGCATTTGCAAAATATCCGGGTCTCTAACTATTACTGTTTGTGCTCGCGAGTTTTAATATTGCGCGGAACTGAGTACAGAATTGTGCATAATAATTTGCTTACAGAATGTTACCGACATTTTAGCGGAATGGTAAAAGATGTCCTGACTTGGGAAGGTCCAAGATCGACTCTCGATCCGGCCATCATGATTTTTAGTTTCGCAATTTTTTTTTATCCAAAGTTCTGGTGGATCTCATGACAGAATATGGGCGATTCTTTCTCTTTCCTTGGTGCTAGTCTACCAAAACGGAATGCGCTCCAAAAACCCATATAACATAAGTCGTTCCATATTTCAGTAGAGGACATCTTTATTAGTAGAAGTACAGTTCTGGTAATGACGGAAACAAAGGCGATATGTCTATTTGCAGGCGGAAACAGTGCCCTTTTGTTTTATAACGGCCGGGCGATGTCCCGCGAAGAACAGTTCGCTGGCGTCGAGCCAACGTGTCCGGCAACCGCCGAGATTATAGCCCGCCGAGTTGTAAGTCCTTCTGCCTCCTTCGACGACGAGACCAAGAGGTCCTGGTTCGAGACCACAGGGGACCCAGCCGACGTGGTCTTCTACTTTACGACGACGACATCCGGCACACTGGTGAGCATTAAGGGCGCGGTTCGCCTCAGTTTTCAACGCCTTTATTTATTTTTATATTTGTACCGGATATTGTATTTCTTATTTTAGACAAAAATTGTGATTAAATCTTCCTCTTAGTAAACGTTTGTATCTCTCATAGTTTTTGCGTAATGAGTCGTAAACGTAAAAATTTGCACTTTACGGTTTTCAGTACGCCACTAAAACGAACCGACATAGCAAACCGACAAAATTCGCAGCGTATAACAATGTTATAGGCTATGATTTGACATATATAAATACAAAAAACATATAAAACTTTTGAATAGAAAATGCTGAATTTTGAAATTAAAATTAAAAAAATACCAAAAATTTTTTAGAAATACAAATTGTCTTTTGTTTTTACATAAGTCATGTCAAGTCACAGCCTACAACATTGTTATATAGCGTGAATTTTTTCGGTTTGGTGTGTCAGTTGGTTTTAGTGGCGTACTTAAAACTGTAAAGTCCAAATTTTGACGTTTGCGACTCATTACGCAAAAACTATGAGAGATAAAAAAATTTCCTAAGAGGAATATTTAATCACAATTTATGTATAAAGCAAGGAAAAAATATCTGGTACAAATTCAAAAATAAAAAAGACGTAAACTGAAGTGAACCGCGCCCTTAAGCTGCATATTAGGAAAGGAGAGCAATCCTGACCCTTAGCTCCTGTCTCGTCTGTCTATCCTTCCTTCCAATATTGCCTTATACTGTATCTATGTATTAGTCTTCCTAGTAGTTATTAGATTGCTACCTCCTACTTAATCAATTCTCTTACCCTTACCTTCCGGGCTAATTGTATTTCCTTGGTTCTTGAGCCATAAGCGAGAGGCCATGAACATTTAAATTAGAACACAGCGATCCTGAACTCTAAAGTTGAAACATTTGAGTTTACGTAATCACAATGCTCATTCTCGGCCATTATTGGCAAAGCGGCGCACATATTGTTATATAGCTTTTTTTCTAAACCACCCCTACTTTTCCCTGAAACTTAGAAATTAATTAAAAATTTAAAAACGACCAAACATTAAAGTCGAAATTGTTTTGTATTTCGTATTTTATTTTTGGTCGTTTGTCATTATTTCTTTCCTTTATTTGTTGTTGACAAATTCCTTATGTGATATTTTATGTTCTGTTGTTTTTGTTTATGGGTGTGTTGACTACAGCCAACTCAGCTTGTTTTCTCTCTTCTCTCGTATTTCGTTGTTTGTTTTTCTTGTCTCTTTCTAAGATTTATGGGACGACATAATATTGCAATGGCTTATGTCCAAAATAATACAGTTTGTCATTCTGTCCCATTGCATGAAACATTCAAAGACATTACATGTTATTGTATTCCAATTTGACAACTTCCATATCCCTGGTCACAGTTACTAATTGAAGGAGCAATGTAAGGCAAATAAATTAAATAGTCGTATGAGATTTGCTGTTAATATTTATTTCTCGAGACAGTTAATGTGTCATTATATTGATGCTGTTGCAGCCGACCTATGTTCGTAGCAAAACAAAACCCCCGGACATTTTACTGATGTCCCTTCCGAATATAATAAAAATATCAGCACATGACTAGCGTTTCTTATATCTTCATTCAGCTATGTACATGAGAAATGTGAAATAAAGCATGATAGATTTATTTAAACAAAATTTTTAACTTTTCAGTATATATCTTATGACTCTAAAGTCTACGTAAGACTTTCTAATATAAAATAAGTTTAAATGTAAGTTTAGTTTAAATACGCACATTGTAGGCCTAATGATACAAAAAATACCGTGTCAGTAGATCGACGGTCGCGTTGTTCGTCTGAAACGATTCAACGGCCGAAAAACGGAACCACTTTTTTTTTTACGAAACGTATTTTCATTGGCGTGTCATTCTGATGACAAGGTTAAAATACGAACCATGCTCGGCCTTCAGCTGATACTGTAAAGAGCGAGGCCAACCTGCGCTTAGAGACGCATAAGCGACAAAGCTATAAAGGTGACCTTGAAGGGCGCATCAAATACCGCATTGCCACATCGAGCCAAGCACTGAACTAGAGTGCCAGATTCTTGCAGGTCCTTTTTTTTTGTATATTAGTGGAAAATCTGCATCAAACCTCATAGCATGTTTGTATCAGTTTCGCAAGCATTTAGTTACATTTTAAATGAGCATAATGACCAATGACGGCGTGGTACACAATTCAATGCTAAAAGCATTAATCTATAACTGTAGGTTTCTTGAAAACAACTTGCAAAAATTAAACAATAGCAATCCTAGACAATAGTTTCAGTCAACGTTTTAAACAAAATTGTTTCCAGTGTTACGAACTTCTGAGGCACAATCTCTGACGCCGGAACCTCGTGCATTTAACTGCGGCGCAAGAGATCACGCGTAACGAATTAGTAATTTTCGATAAATGTTTACTCATAAAGTTGGCAAATACCATTATCTAGGATTGGCACAGAGTATTTTGTCCAGATTTGCTTCGAAAAAAGCGTAGACATCAATTGATGACATTTCCGGTATAAGACGATTTTGCCAAAAAGTGGACATTTTCCTTTTTTTTTTTTTTAATTAGCCGTTCATTTGTATTGCTTACAATAACTGTCTTTTGTTTTAATTCTTTTGTAGCGATGCTATTGTAAAATTTATGTTTAAAAAATTTCTTTTTGCCAAGCTGCTTACGGCAAAGCATTTCCAAAATATAAAGGTTTCAAAATTAGCCTACTAAAAACCACTGTGTTAACTAGCTTGATACGCACGAAATAGATGTTTATTTATAGTTTTTTTATCAAGTTTGCAGGAATGCATGTTAACGAATTACAAACTGTGACATTTAATTAAAAACCAATTTAACTACAATATATTTTATTTATGTAATAAAATATCATAAATACCCCCGAAACCAATTTTTGAAATACAATACATTTACGAGAGAAATATATTTTTTAAAAACTTTTAAAATGATTCGGTCCTGAATAGGAAATTTTACAGTGTACACCTGAACATATCTATTAGTAATTTGCATTATCATAATATAATATATACATAATGCGGTGAAACATTCTGTAACAGTGTAATAACATTGTAAGGAAAGAAAGAAAGTGCCTGCAATACCTAATTGGTTTCAGGTTTCAGGAAAAAAACAGTTTAGTAAAAATTCAACATAATATTTATAAAAAATTGTTTATTTGATCTTCTCGAATGCTAGAACTATATCCTTTCTAGGGACATTGACTGGCGGACCAGCTTTAATCCCCAGTGGCGGGAGTGGAGTGTCGGCGCATGTTTTGACCTTGTAGGTGGTCAGTATGTGCACCAGAGCTGTCTTCACCTGCATCTGGCCGAACCGCATTCCTGTGGACACAAACCATACTTCTGTTACTACAAGCTGTGGGAATTACCAGAGTAGAGAGTTGGCACGACTTACCCTCGGAAGTCGTATACATTACATTATAGTCTTTCATTACACGCATAAGGGAGGATGTCTGATTTTACTACCACCGACGCAGCTGTTATGGGGTTTTCTAAGTTCGTCCGTTGTTGCAACATACACGTAATCCTTCACAAAGACTTACAAAGAAAACTTAAGGTTGAAATTTGTAGACTCTCATTGCCAGTAACGCAAAGTTAAATCAGCAAATCTCCTCAGCTAACTCAATTGAATCAGTTATTGGTGAAACAACATAAGCAAACTTTTTACCAAGATCAGTTGTGGATGTTATAATTTTTTTACAAAGGTAGTCAATTAAATATTATGAAAACGTAGTGCAGTGCCTTGCAACACTCGCAAATTATGCCAAATTTGGTTTAATAATAAGTGAATTTATCTCTGTACAAAATTATAACACCCACGACTAATTTTGGTAGAAAATTGACTTATGTTGTTCCTCAAATGACTGATTCATTATTGTTTTGAATTCAGAAGCATCATGCGGCGATGCTCAATCCTACTGGAAAATGAAATCATTGGAATCGGCATGTAACAGCGTGGGAAAAGCCAGTTCTGTAACTTTTGCAGGAATAAGATTCCCAAAACAGGAATTCAGTAAAAAAAACAGTGGATCATATTAACTTCTCCCGGGAAATGGCACAGAACATATTCACGTCTTCGTGGTCTCTTTAAGGTTAAGCTATTGCACGTGGCTTCTGTGCTCGCCATTCTTTGTGCATTGTGGCGGTTAGCCGCATAACTAAGACGAAACGAACTTCTCGCTTTAGGGCGTTCACGTAGCAAAAATTCATACTTCTATATTTGTACTACATAGTGGTAGTTTCACAGACGTTACTTGAGACATTTTACAACTGTGAACATTTTTAGCTCTCATAGTAGTCACATAGCGGCATGTCAAAGTCAAAATTTGCAACAAATTACACGAACATAGAAATAACAAAAAACAACTTACTCGAATTAAATAATTTACACTAAAATATGTGTTATGAACCATATGCTAAAATATCTAAAAACACACACAACAAAGTCCTTTTTATTATTTTTAAATTGCCGTATACATGTGTACCTATAGAAAATTGTCATTATTTTCAGAGTTTTTATTAAAACTACATAGAAATTTCGTTGTGCGTTTATGAATTTTTATCATCTAGCATCTTATATCAGTGTAAATTACTTCATTCGAGTAAGAAAGTCGGTTCTTGTTATTTGTATATTACCTTAACCTATAAATTCTGACTTTGACATGCCGTTGTGGTGAGACTATGAGAGCTAAAAAATTTTCGCAAGTGGAATATGTAGTCTCGAGTTACGTCTATAAAATAACCAATATGTAGTAAAACTTTTCGCCACGTGGATTCCCTGAACAATAAGCTTGACGGAAATATTCCTCGTGATCCATTTGTTGTTTAAGAATGAATGCGCAAAAAACCTCACATTTGATTATATTTAAAGAATCTTGCAATGGGAGAGAATAATTTTGATTATGAATGTGAAAGATAGTACAACTAAAAAACAGGGTAAAGTTATTTTTGTTTGTTATCAAAAATACTTGGGTGGCAAGTGTTATTCGCCCCCCCCCCCCCCACCCCTCCAAGCCTCTACAAAATCCCGCCTATGACTGTCCTAGTGGTTTAGTTCGCCGTTTTCCGATAAGCTTTTTTTATTTATTTGTGTTTCCTTCTGTTTTGGCTTGTAAAATTCCTACTGGGATTTATTATGTACTTTTAACACGTACTTATTTTATAATTAGCATAACCTGCATGTAGGTATGTATGTATAAATGCAATGTACTATTTAAAATTTAATTTTACCCACTTCCAGACGAACACATTATATGGAATTTTGCACGCGTGTTAATAAATACGCCGGTGCAACTTCGCAGAATATGTTTGGTAATTTTCATAAAGTTCGTAGCAATCTTAGTTCCTACAACTGCAAGAAACATTAATTTTCATATTATTCGCACACAAATAAAAACGTGTAAACTTGAAACTATTTTTAAGATATAAATTTTGTGTTTAATGGTTACCTGTTAGTAAAATTGAACATGCTTGGCTGACTTGAACTGAAAATCACACAGTGTTAATTACCAGCTTCATAAACTTATACAAGGTTAAAAACTAAACATAAATCTTAGCTTACCTATGCATATTCTTGGTCCTTCTCCAAACGGCATGTAAGCATAGTTAGAACGTTTGCTTTTGTTTTCAGGACTGAACCTTTCAGGATCGAACTTCTCTGGTTCAGGATAAATTGCAGGGTCTGAGTGGATGGCCAACAAAGGTATCATGATATTTGTTCCCTTCTCTATTGTGATGTCAGTTCCTGGGATTTTGTAGTCTTGAAGACATTTTCTATCCAGCATTGGTAATGTTGGGTATTTCCTCATCGCCTCTAAAAAATTCATTTTAAACTTCTTAATAATTAACTACAGGACAAATTATAATAATCGACTAACATAAAAAAATTGTATTTCATTATACTGGATGGGTCAGGATGGGGTATATGTGTTTTCAATGTGACTTTTAAAATGTATTATATCATTTTTCTCTGAAAATTTCCTTTAAATTTACATCACTTCAAGTAAAATGAAAAATCACTTGTTGTTATCAGTGCTTATATTCTTTTCAGTGTGTTAGGGTATTGTCAAATTGTTTGTAGTTCTAAAGTCTATTTACACGGTATTATTACTTTCACTTTATGGAAAAATTGGAAACAAATTCCCAACTTATATTCTTGTAAATTAACACAACTAAATCTAACACTCTTCGTTCTGTATTTTACGATGTGTTTTTATCCAACACGTAGACTAATATAAATTTTTTTTTTTTTTTGGGAGGGGGAACTAACAGTACACTACATTGCTATTACTATCTGGCATAAAACACATAATTACGCTGTTTGAAAATTGTTGCATAGTCTTTTAAACTTTTACTTAGAAACAACTAACAATCACGTGTTGGTTTTCGAAAATTTTTCAAAACACCCGCCCCTATTTTACGCAAGTCACGTACAACCTTTTGTATGTGGAGACTGACATGATAATAAATGTGTATTGTATATTTAGCGTAAGGAAATTAACTCATTTTCGCTTCAATTTCCGAACAGATCGAAAATATCACAAACATAAAAATATTTCGGCAAATACGATAATGTGTGTTTTTAAGTAGTCTTGAAGCTCCACGTGTATTTAAAATCCTACAAACAAAATTGTTAGCATTAAGTACAGCCATCCCTCAGCTATAATTCTTGGCTTCTATAACGAGTAATGTTTATACAGAAACTTTGTAGTGCGATTAGTGATATTTTGCTCAAGTTGGCTGCTTTATTACATGCCTTGTACAACAATTTCATTATTTTTTGCTATTTGTATCGAGTTGTGATTTATTGTGGTTTATTTCCTCAACAAAGAATTTCCTAACAAAATCTGCATATAGTTTTTGATGCTTGAGACCAAAATTTTTATCAGTTGTGGCGTGTAAGAATAAAATATCGACAGACACAAAACATTCGAGCAGGTGACTTAGTAAAATGAATTCGTAATAGATAAAATTACATTTTATGACAAAAGACATGTGTCTTTACATCAATTAAATTTTTAATCAAGTGTTTTATTGTAACACACATCCATCAATGAAAAAAAATTCAGTTCAATATCCCGATTCATCAAGTTAATGTGTAAAAATAACGTTAGACTAATGGTGCGACAAGTAAAAAGATTATATACAAATAATAGATTAGAATCGATCAATATCGCATTTCATCGTTAATTTTCGATCGAAGTAGTGCGGTGAAAGGTTTTTGAAATAATTTCCCTGGCAGTGTACAATTCAAGGCCGCAGTTAGGTCGGGGCAACAATGGTAGAATGTCCCAGCTCTCTAATCCTCTCCTGTTTCCACCATCCCAAAATTGATTTCATCTCATTTGAACTTCGCTCTACTGCGACTCGATATTATATCTCTTATGTTCATTATTTAAGGGTCGTAGCATGTTAGAAATTTTATTTTTAAACCCTGTGATACAGTGCATATTAAATTTATCAACAGACATTTCCACTTGCATAACACGTGTTTTAAATTTTAGAAAATATTAATTTTTAATTTAAGCATTCTAAAAATATTTTATAGCAACTACAAAAAAAAAGAAAGTATTAAAATTAATTTGATTCTTCACTGTAGAAATTAAGGAAAATTATACTATGGCAGTGATGTCTTGAGATATGAGAAACAAATTTAAAATTATTTTCCATTGGAGACTGTAAACTAGCAATGTCACAAAATTTTAAATTTTCGATACTAGGTTGTAGGCAACTAATAACCGGTAGAATAAGTAATATAAGTTCTTCAAATCATTCGCGAAAGATTTATGTTAAATATATTCATCACTGATTATTATATAACATATCTGTGGCTTAATGCAAGAACTACCAATGTCATCATACCCTATGTGGGATAATCAGGGATTCTAGGCTTGATCAACACAGGGATCTGTTGACATTGGACATAATGAGTGTTCTTTAGGGACCGTTCTGAAAGTGTGCGGAATTTATAAATCCTTTGAACCACTAATTTTGATATCAGGACACATTACTTCAAATAAGCTGACCACAGTGGCTACTGTAAAAAGCACCAAGTGCAGTTTAACAGTTTTTATATTTTCCGTACACCAGTGCCGTTGAGATGCCAATTCGCCGATTTAATTTTCCGCATTCTGTAAAACCTTTGTAGACCATTTTGAGGATGTCGGAAATCACGTTCCTGACAAACTCAATTTTTATGCTCACAGCAACAATGTTTGAAGAGTATTCTAAATCGGTGTCCATGCCTGCTCTCAGATGTGTTGTAGAAAGTTATGATTATTCCTTACTTGACTGACCTAACGTTTATTTAATTTGAATACATATGAAAAAAGGAGTGAGATATTTTGGCCAGCGCTAAAGGCCACGGATTTCTATTTATGCTGTTTTTGCGACTTTAATTTTTTTAAATCATGAAAGTTAGGAGATATCGCAAAACTGTTACTTAGAAATGTTGGAAATTTTTGTAATATGTAGCTTATTTTTAAAATAAAGCATGAGTGTCTATAATTTAGTCTAGATATTAAGTTTATGAAATTTATTTAAAGTCAATAACTAGGCAAAATTGTGAAAACTAATGTTTTGCTTAGACTTCATAGTGCAAAAAATGTCCAAAGTATCTATACATCAGTTTTTCGATATATTTTACCTTTCAACATTAAAAATAATAAAACTTACTAAAATGGCCTTGCCATCGAGGTATTTAATGCAGTTGATGGGTGAAATGAGGCGAGTATGGAGCAAATCCGGAATGTAAAAACGGAGTAAACGGGAGATCCCCGAGAAAACTCGCCGACCAACGGCATCGTCCAGCACAAATCTTACATCCGAAAATCCGGGGACCGAACCTCCGGAATCGAATCTGGATTGAATTGATGGTCTGACCATTCGGACACCACATATGAAAAGAATACACACTTTTAACTATCATATGGCGCTGTACATTTGAAAATTCAGTGCTCTTACCGCAAATTAGATTTTTGAGCCCCTAAAATGTATTAAAGAGGATTGTTTTGACTGTCGTTTGTTCGTTTGTGGGAAAATACAAACCGGATGCAAAATACACAAATAGAGAAACAATGAGCGTAACTTCTTTCAAAGCGGTTTTTTTTAACTGTCTAAAATACTCTCAGTCTCATTTCCGGATATAATTTTTACATGATTCATATTTTATCATCGTTGACAGACTCGTATGATAATATGGTTTGATATTCCTGAACTCCTAGGTACTTCGTTAAACGTGCTGTACATTTTTACGAAATCAGTAATAATTCCGAATCATATACATTTTATAACTTTCTATTTTCCATGCATGAAAGGTGGGAGCCACGGTGGTAGTGTCAAGTGCCTATATTTTGAAATAAAATGTTTCACACACACATATAAAACGTTAAAGTGAAAACAAATATTGCACGTAATGAATTAATAAATTTTAGCACACACATGAATCCACAGTCGTAGACTAAAAATTGTATAAAGTATATTACATATATAACATGTTCTTACCAGAAACCACCATTTCCAGATAAGTCATGTCAGCTATCGCATCGTATGTGACTTGTGAATTGTGTTTATCAAGAACTGCCAGTATTTCTTTCCTTAACTTGTCTTGAATGGAATGATTTCGAGCCAACTCATACAGTGTGAATGTTATCACTGACGATGAAGTCTCAAATCCGGCAGCGATGAAAATAAAGGCTTGTGCTACGAAGTCATCTTTTTCCAGTTCTGTAACAAATGAATATACATTCACAAAAACGAATACTGCAACACATTCAAAGACATCACTCACATAGAGAAGTACTGGAATACATGCATAAGTCATCATTCACATAAACAGTATATGTATAGACATCACTCACGTAAACAATAATGTAACACATGTATATATGTATAAATAAATACTGCAACACATATACAGACATCAGTTTCATAAACAAATACTGTAATACATATATAGACTTCATTCACCCAATCAACTACTGTAACACATGCTTGTACATTATTCATAAGGACAGAAAAGCCGTACAGGGATAGCTGTATTAAGGGCGCGGCCTACCGCAATTTTCATCACCATTTTTTAAATTTTTTATTTGTACCAGATATTTTTTTTCTCTTATTTTAGACACAAAATGTGACTAAATTTGGCTCTTACGAAATTTTTTTATCTCTAATAGTTTTCGCGTAATGGCTTGTTAAAGTCATATTTTGCATGTTTCCGTTTTAACGACTGCACTAAAACCAACTGATATACCAAACTCAAAAAAATCACAATGGATAAATACATTGCAATGTCATGCTCATAAAAATAAGGGAAAAAAATTATTTGTATTTTTAAAAAATATTACTGCATTTTTTAAATTTTTATTTACAGTTTCAGCATTTGATTAACTTTTGTCCATGACATGATCGGATTAGTTATACACAACATTCCGACACAAATACTAATCATCTATGCGTTTTAAACATATACAATATGGAGATTAAGAAAATTATCTTCAGTTGATAACAATCATAACTCTGAGTAAAAAATAAATTTATATGAAATAATACCGCAATATTTTAAATTAGAAACCGGTAATATCTAACAGGTTCGAAAGGCAAAACTGCAGAATCGTTACAATAAAACAACTAAAATAAAGACAAAGTAAGAATAACAAAAATAAATACCCACCGATATCTTCCTTGTATTTCGTGATGTGTTTCATTTCAGTGTATTTACTGTCTTGCTTTATTTCTTCTAAGTCGTTTGCATCCTCAGCTTGGACTTCGCCTTGTTCCTTCATCTGCATCAGGATATCCACGAAATCTTTGCGGACTACTCCATTTTTCTTCCGATAATCAGCAACATCCCAGAACGTCTTACGGATGTAAGGCTCAATGCTTCCGTCAACAGGTTTGAACTTCAGAACCTTTCGCATCCATGGAGCAAAAGTGAAGAGCGTTCCGATGAATGCCTGAAAATTCGTTCGTTCAAATATTTTCCTAGTCGTTGTTCGGAATTCGCAGTTCGGATCTGCAAGGGAGTCTGAGTTCAATCCGAAAGCACAGGAAGCAATTACATCCGTGGAATATCTCGCCACTGTGTCTTTCACATCACACTTTCCTGAAAAAAATATAAATGCTTTACTTACATGTTTTTGTTACAATGGAAAATAAACCGTTGGTAAGTTCTTAAATTCGAGAAACTGTGTAAATATGCGTCTAATTTTCAGTGTAATACGATTAGTTTTATCTATATACTATAGATTAGAAAAAGATGGCAGTGATAAAACATATCTTTTCCCCATCCGGCATTAATTTCGAAGAGATAAATCTCAACTGGGACATGCTAAAAATTAATTTAAAAAAACCTTTTGGTCAAATGACTAACCCTAATTGTGTGTGTATGTATGTGTGTGTGTGTATATATATATTATATATATATATATATATATATATATATATATATATATATATAGTATGTACAACAACATTAATAATTGTTCAAATACGTCCGACGTTTCCTACTATTCTTACTGACAAGAAAATTTTCCCATATGTTTGTCAGTAAAATTTGCTACGACAAATTGGTAATTTCCACTTACAATAGCTTCCTTGCATGCAAGGGAAGTTTACCTGGAATACAAACATTTCCATCACTCTTGTCAGCCAGCCGCTATCCATTGTGTAAGTTGTGAACGACATGTGCACTATTTTTAGCACGTTTAACCTCCGCGCTACTAGGAAACTATCGTCAATTGGAGTGCAAGATTGGGACAACACGTTGTGAACGACATGTGCACTATTTTTAGCACGTTTAACCTCCGCGCTACTAGGAAACTATCGTCAATTGGAGTGCAAGATTGGGACAACACGTTTCTCAGAACAACTACGCATCGAGGCTTAAGTGTTTTCGTGGCTAAGAGACAAGCATTAATGATAACCAGAGTTTATGGGACAGTGGAAACATAACATTATTTCCAGTGCAACTATACGGGAAAAACTGGTAAAGTAATGTATGAGAAAGAAACGAAGTAGTAGCAAATCATATCATACTGTACGAGGAGTTAAAGGGTTTGGAAATATAAGATGTCGAGCGAGAGAACGACTGGAATATTCAATCGTCGATAAATTCTGAACTGCTAATCGTAATTCGTGGGATATTTATTGCCGAGTAGAAATTTTTATACAGAACTAGGCAGCATTATGTGTTTTGCTTTCGAGTAAAAATTGTAAACGGTTTTTAGAAAAATAAGCGCTCTAAGCCACAAAATACAAAAAAAAAAAAAAATCTTTACTTCTGTACATTTTTAATATGACATTATCCAGATTTCTATAATAATCTAATTTTAAAAATACTCGCGTTTTGATTTGAAAATAATTTTTACTATCCGAAAATACCTGTGTGTTTCACCTTACGTTACCTTACACCTTAATGGAACAGAAAAGCTGAATTTGTACATATTGTAGGTTTCCAAGAAAATTTAAATAAAAAAAAAGAGACACTATAATTTATGATACGTATTATTTGTTGGTTGTGTTCATATAGTTTCACCAAGTGACATGATTCAAAATTATTACCATCAGTTTAGTTACCACTCGGCGTGACATTCATGTTTGCATTGAAGCGTTCAAAACACTCCACTCAGCGTCTAAATGCAGATCGCAGAATGAATACGTAACAGAATAGACTTGGCGTGGTTTAAATCCAGTTCATTTTCTCTTTGTGATCCGGTCAAAATAGACATTCAAGGTTACAATAATTTGCGTAGAGCTGAAAATTCGTGCGAATGTTCAGAACACCATGATAAATGAAATGTGGAAAATTTCCGTCGATCCCACATCTGCAAAAAAATTTATTCAGGTCAAAGTTCGCATTTTTTTTTTTTTTTTTTGCATTTTTCAGCCAAACAGTAAGGTTGATCATACACATATGCAAGGCAAAATTTGTATAGTATTAAATTACCTATAAATATAGTTCTTTCACTTTTCCTAGTAATTACCACTTTTGAGATAAAACTATTAAAAGAGTTGAAAAACTCGTGTTCTCTACAAAAGCCCGAGTACGCCGGCCATATACATCACTGGACCCGAAATACGAGTCAAAATGTTGGTCTGTGTAACGTATACATATAAATTGTACCATTCTGAGAAAATAAACTCAAAAGAAACTCAGTCTGCTCACACATTTATATGCCCGTATAGCCTTGAACAACATCTGTCTGTTATTCAATTATCTGCGTGGCAACGGTCCTATACCTACTCCTTTTTTTCTAAAGCCGAAACCAAATACTATAAGTCTTGAACGTTTTTTCGTAGTGAAAGCACGTGGTTATTGCTTATATATCATAATAAGGTTTGTGATGTTCTTAATTTTTTAAAATTTTAGCAATTTTGCTTTATTTTTAGAAAGTTTTTGACTGAAAGTGAAATTGTTATTGTTGATTGTGGCATGAAGACGTTGATTGGTGCATGTATTGAAAGAGGTTATGAATTTTCGGAATACCTGAAAGACCAGAAATATGTAAGAATAAAGAGTACAATTAGCTTGTCTTCCATCAACATCGCTTCTGCTGATCAACGTCTATTTCATGTGTATTATCAAGTTCAAGTGTGGCTTGGTAATCAACTGGACCCCTTAGGAAAAAAAGTGTAAGCACAATTTTTTTTATAAATAATTGAATGATCTACAATTTTTGTCTGACCTTTTTTATGATAAAACTTACCGTTTGGCTGAAAAATGCCAAAAAAAAAAAAAATTGTTTTGTCCAACTTTAACCTTGAATCAAATGTTTTGCAGATGTGCGATCGATGGGGACTTTTCACATTTAATTTATAATGGTGTTCTGAACATTCGTACAAATTTTCAGCTCATCGCGAATTATTGTTACCTTATCCCTATTTTTGAGCTATCTCGACATGATTATTTGCTTGTCATAGTGTCGGAGTTGTTGAATTTTTTGTTATACTATAATTCTAGGGGTTTTTGTTTATAATCTGTGAGGAAATTGGCACGTAAGTCGTAAGTAACGTCACATTTACCATTTCTGCTTTCACAACATAGTAAAAAATATTACCAGTATTTCTATAAATAAAAGCGACTATAAACCAATGTATTAAATTCCACGTGTCTTTGTTTACATGCACCTGATGTTTGAGAACTGGCACGATAGCACTGCACATAAAGCTCTCACATATGTCGCTTCTAATAACGTTTGTTATTATGTGATTTCGAACCTTGAATCGTGATGTTTACTATTTTTAAATGGTTAATTTAGATATAAGCTAGTTAATTGCAGTGTCTCAAGCATTCAAAATAGTTTTCAAAAATCAGTGACTGGAATACATGTCCATTCATTCCGGCACTGCTCCATACTCACCTCGTGTCACCCCTCATCAGCGTTAAAGACCTCGATGCTAAGCGCTGACCAAAATCTCTTTACCCACTCACTTAGCACTACTGTGCCGCGAATATTCTCCGGGTCGAACGCTTACTGGTTGGGCGACTGCCTGATTGCGTTGATATGAAAGTACACGTCGCCCTCCAACATTGCCAGGGGGTTTGTGCTCTAACTTCACCTCAGGTAAAGATCGCCACCTCTGACTGTCTTTCGAGATCGACAGCGATTAATATAGTCACTCGTGACTGACTTTATGTCGTTATCTCTAACAACTGTCTATGCTAGAATCTCGATATGCTTGTCAACACTGTAAGCTATGCTCTAAACACCTTCATACATCTTACTAAACTATATTCTGTCCTTTTCATAGCGTGTTTTGAATTACTTTTTACTGAAATTTAGTTTTAAGTGATACATATTCTGTTTGTTCCACTTCAGAATTCCGATTTTTAATTATAACATCATAACGTCTCTAGTAGAGAGATAAGGGACTAGAAAATGTAACAAGTAGGCCCCTTGGCTTTGCTGTGTGTTGGTCTAAAGTGACATTTACACGACGCGAGAGTTTATGTTGAGCAGAACCCTTCATGTGATTTATCATGATAGAATATCAATGATATTTACAAACATTCCACACATACATCTTGCAGCAAGCTCTAAGAGTGGTTGAAGGCCTCTGTCGATGTTTAATAGGAAGTCATCATGTTAGCAAATATACACACAACGATGTAAATATAAAGGAAATAGTTTGTTAAAGAGTATTTTGTGAATATAAAAACTGCTTCCTGATGAATTTTAAGAAAAAGTTTTAACTACTTCTTTATAATTTGCGAAACTCGTTACCGTGGAACACAGATACTACCTAGCCCCTTTTCTATGGCAGATGGTATACAGTTGATTATATTACCGGCGCGGAACGACCAATACAATCATTCGTTACTTTCAAGTTGCGAGACCTCGAATTGAAAAATACGACATTTTCTATTTCCTAGTATCGTGGGACATACATCTTGCAACAAGTACCTCGTAATAGCTTTGCATATGTCTTACATTGTGTGAAAGGAACTTAAGGCTGTTCAAGTGAGAAATTCATAATTTTATATTTATAAAAATAACGTAAGTAGTATAGACGTTACTAGTCACTACATTTTTCTCTTATGGAGAACATTTTTATCACAATTTGCATAAACATAACGTATTGTAACAAGTAAAATTGTCCACTAGAAGGAAAAAAACTTCCACTGAAATTAGATGTCACGGGCTACGTGATGTGTCATAAAACCACGAAATCATATGAATTTTTAAAAAATTTATATCCCTAAAAATTTAACTGAAAATAAAATATTTTATAGCGAAAATAAGCGACACATATATTTCACTAAAAGCAATCCAAAACCACTTTATGTCAAACAAATATTTAGTTTTTAGCAAATAGTGGCATTCCTCCTCAGTACAGCGATACCAAGTTTATAGCTGTGGGAACTGTTGACTCGTTGTGGTTTATGTCGGCGGTAAGAAGTGCACTTTCCCTTCTATGAAGCGATGAGGGATATTTGCAGCGATAAGAGCTGACAGTAGCGTGACCCTGCTGCTGAATTAAAAATCTGATAGCAGATCATTATGTACTGACTTGACGCAAATCTGCCGTATATCTGGAGTGTAAGTGTTTATCACATAAAAATATTAAAAGTAATATTGTAAATGTGACGACTTAAATTTGCACTTAAATGACCTTAAGAAAAGATCTGTAAAATGTAATCCTTTAAATGTGCCCTTTCTATCGATGTCACTAACAGCGCGTAGTACGTAATTTAACATTTAGTATTTAAGTATTTTCATTTTGTAGCAAATATTTTTGTGTTTACCTGTTTACCAGCGTAAGCCTAAAATGCTATTCGCTGGTGTTATGCAGTAAGGTCCTTATCAACAAAACGTGAATTTTTCTCAAAACGTTATTAAATTTCCTTAAAATCGTTTTTTGTCAATACAGCTACACACGAGTTCACTATACAGTGTATATTTAATTTTTGTAACACATTACATAAGCGTATCTAACTTTTGTCTAAGAAAATTAAATAGAAAACAGCCTTGCATGTTGATAACATCATTATTGCATAACACCATCGATATAATCATGATAGTTAGACGGTTACCTTTAGTCATCTCCTGGTCGATGCACGGCAGTAACTGCTTGCCACACTCGTTGATAAGATAGAACATGTTCTTGATCTTGCCGGAGGTGAAGGTAGGCGTGAGTTTTACCCGCATATACCTCCACTTCTTCCCCGTCAGAGCAAACAATGTCCTAGAGAACAGTTGGTCACGTGACTGTGAAGACCCCACGGATCTGTCTAGGAAAACATGCGCATCCTTCACCATGACATTGCGCAAAACTTCAAGGTCACGGACCACTAATAAAGGCTTCCGAAATGCGTAAATTCCCACGACCTTCTGGCTCGGATTGTTGTCGTATACTTTCTTGAGGAACTCTCCGACGTGCTCTTTATTGGAGATCACACTACTAACGTTCCCGACGAACAATGTGGGCTGCATGTAGTGTACACCACGTCTCTTCCAGTATCTGTAGGCGTTGGAGTAGAACAGGTATATGCCAACTAAGCATGTCACAACAGCGACTGCTACATCAGCTGCCACAGAGCTGAATATTACAGCCATTGTGCCCGCACCTAACAGCGTCTGCAAGGAAAACAGAACTTTCGTTACGTAAGAATCTAAATAAATATTTGTATTCAACTTAATGCATAATTTGTTGTCTTTTTTTATCGAAATTGCTTAGCGCAATGAAAGGAAATAATTTAAACAGGTCTACACTTATTTCAATTGTCATGCACCTAACTATGCGACTAATTATTATCTTCAACTTATTTAGGACTTAAGTCTAATTGTAAAAGTTAAGTGAATGTTACTAATATAAAATATTCGCTTCCCACGATATAAACATAATCTACGTGTTCAAATATGTCTGTATAAAAGCCTTAACAATTTGAACTGTAAATATAAGAAACATATTTAGTTTGAAACAACGAAAGAAGAAATGCCACAGTAGTTGACAATTATATCACATGAGATGGCATTTTTTGTCAGTTTCCCAGTTACAGTTAGTTGGAGTCGACAATTTATAAAACACTGAAAATTCGCTTATAAAATAATCAGCGTTTCTTAATAAAATATTTAAAAGAATATTAAACATATTGTGACTAACGTTTGATTTTACTCGTTAAACAAGTGACCAAAATTATCAAAATATTTATCGTACGACTCTCTATGCTTTTGTAATCGAGTATTATTTTTCTACATTCTCAAACGCTTATTACGTTTCAAAATAACAATTTTACAGAATGTTGGAATTGGAAGCGTTCTACATGAAATATGACGCACAAATGCAATAATTTATAGTATGCATTCTTCGAGAGAGTTATGCCGTTCAGAAAATAACTATCTACGATTACGCAGCATTGTGAAGCAGAATTTTTCCTGTGGGGCTGTCTTACTAAATAGTATTGTATATTAACGACAACGTGAGTTAGTGGATTTTATTCCTTTGAATAGTCGCTTGCTGCAAATAATATTTGGATGAAATACGCGCTTATGTCAACACTAACTTTTTGTATTCAACTCTGCTTCGCTCAGGTTAGTATAAAGTATTTTAGAGCGTTTTTCAAAAACCCTGGAAACTATGGACAAATAAGTATTTTATTATCAAAACATACCCATATAAACATTATCTCATAATTTTTTGTTGCATTTTCATTTCTTTTGGAACCCAATTTTTTAAAATTCACAATTAAAAAATGGTTTTCGTTCGAAAGCGATATAATTGAAAGTAACTGAGTCTTATCGAATATAATATAGCACTTAAATTCCTATCCTTGTTCATGATATGGCTCTGAGTCATACAGAGTCCTTAAAGTGCATGTGATTTTATGTGAACAAATAAACATAAAACACATACTTTATGCGTTGCTCATGTTTTGCTGATCAAACTTGTGTTGAATGACAGAGTACAGAAAGAAGAAAAAAAACGAAAAGCAATCCCAGAGGATTTCTGTCAATTATTTACGTATATTAGACAACAAAAATTTCTAACTGTAGAATTCAGTCGAATATCGACACTCAATAAAGCCTCAAAAGACAGACACAAATTGAACCAGATTCCCAAAAAGAAAAAAAAATGTGGAAGAAGATAAAAAACAGTGAACAGTGGACAACAAAGAGGCAACACAATACAAATTACAAACAACGAAAAAAATCACCAAGATGCAAACTTTTTTCTCCGTTTTTATTTTATATTTTTGTGTTTATTTTCGTACTTTGTCATTCAACACAAGTGTTATCAGCAAAACATGAGCAATGACGTATGTCCATAAATTAATAAATTCTAATTGTTAACTCTCATTGCTACAAACATTTAAAAATCTCACTTTATAAATTGTTATAAGATTTAAAAAATTTTTGACAGGATAATCAGAAACATGACTTTCAAGCACCTCAAAGCAGCAAACAAATTGCTTATCCGTGCTTCCGTAATTTGGAAAGTGGCAACCAACGTTCTTCGGCCAGTACCTGGTCCCAGTGAACTTAAGCAGCAGGAGCAAGCTTACATCAGGCGGGATAAGTTGAATTTGAATACCCTCGCCAGAACCAGATTAGATCTCTCCAATTCGCTGTAGGTGTGTGACAATGGCCGCCATGAAGAGGCGTATGCCTATCCAACCTCGAGTCCTTTTACTAGGCGGACCAGACCAGCGATCCTTCTAAGACCCTGTCACGCTGCCCTATTATTGACTCCAAACTATACTTGACAATACAGTTGGAAGACAAACATTTGATTTAAATAAGGTCAACAAACGTTTCCGTCAAATAAAGTTGGTTAGTTGCTGTCAAATATGATTGAATGCATGTCACACTGTCAAATTTTGCTGCGTAGCTCGTTTTTGTGTTGCTATGTTTTAGAATAAATACTTGCGAACTTATGGTACAAATTTTAATTTAAATCCATTGATTATGTAAATTATGTAAAATAAATTAATAATCAGGAAAACGTTAAGAATTAATATTAAATATATATTTATCTGCAATACTATGAGAAACTAACCTCGTACAAATTATATTCATTTGGGTTGTTAGCAACTTTATTGTGTCTCAAAATTTTTGTGTGGTACATAATTTTCTTTGTTAATTTATATTTGTTCACTCTATTAATTTTTATTTCAATGTAAACCAAACTTAATTTTTTTTGTTGGCAGACTCAGTAAATTTAGAATATTAGTAATATAGATTTAAAATAAACAGTATTAACAACTTGTCGCAAAATAAAAATTACGTTGAACTGCTTTGTATGTACAATAAAGCTACAGAAATAGTTTCGTGCAGATATAAAGGTTATGATATTTATATTTATATCAGGAATGATTGTGATTCGATGAGCCCTTTAACATCCAAGAAATTATAGAACCCTTCCAAGTCGCGAATATAATATTGAAACAAAAGGCACCAAAATTCCTCCGGCAAACATGGCCGCGATAAAGACGTTTTCGTGACGTCGCTACCATCCAACTTTATTTGATCAAATTTATCTGAAGCGATTGGAAGGAAAAATGTGATAGTAAACGTTGCCCGTCTTTCCGCGTGCTCAAGGGCGATCGCTGCCGTTCGACTGAGCGGAGGTAAACAACCCACTTGCTGAGATCACAGAACCGCCCAAGAGGAGCTCCTGTGTTCCACCCCGGACCTCCGGATCTTCTCGTAAACTGAAGTTTCAACCACTCATACTCTGAGTCCAACCCACGATCAGCACAGAGCAAAGCTGGTGCCTTCGCGCCTATCTCCCGGATCACCTACGAGATACTATGCACCTGGGTGTTCACCCGGGAACAAGAATACGACTTTATAGGGCTTCCAGTATCACCTCTTCACGAGATCAACTAATCTGCGAGATCTGCGCAACACTGTAGGTTTCCCGGAATCTAGCCGGCTATGTTGTATGGCAGACCTGACCTCCTGTACCAGGAGAAACATGCAGATGGCACCGCTGATGGGTCTGTCATTTCCATCAGTCAGTTGTTCCTTATCAGCCAGGGCTCACCATGGCTGTCAGTACTGCAACTAAGCTGACGATAGTAGGTGAATACTACTTACAGAAGGAGATGACGATCCTTCCAACTGCGGTGTCTGATAGTAAAAATCAGCTCACCTAGCAATGGCACCACCCATGGGTTGTGCCGTAGGGAACCGCACCTTGCTAAGAGCGAGGTCTATCCTACCTCTACGAATGCCCAACACTGCAGGCCTCAGTTGGGACTTGCAATCTGCATAGAGATACATAGAATGCTGGGAAATCCACCGACCTTTGGTAATCAGTCTTGAATCACGCCCTATGAATCCCTGCTGCATCAAAGGTGCTCCCATCTGACTGGCCTTCGTCCTCAATCCGTTAGCCGTCTTGCGAAAGCTCGGCTTTCCCAGCCCATGCCTCGAGGATGTGGAGATAGACTTGAGTGGGAGAGTCTATGTTCTCGCATCAGCTCCCCTCTAGCATTTCCAGATATGGACCAAGGTACCGAATCCAGCAAGGAATAAGCATGAGTTGTGGAGTCCACACATCTGAGAGATCACGATGCACTACTGTACTGTGTTTACTAACAGGCGGCCGAAACCTACGGTCTACACACGAATATGCATACCTAACCCTTAAGAGGGCGTGGTACATAATTCAACGCTAAAAGCATTAATCTATAACTGTAGATTTCTTGAAGCCAATTAGCGAAAATTAAACAATAGCAATTCTAGACAATAGTTTTAGCCAACGTTTTAAACAAAATTGTTTCCAGTGTTACGAACTTCTGAGGCACAATCTCTGACGCCGGAACCTCGTGCATTTAACTGCGGCGCAAGAGATCACGCGTAACAAATTAGTAATTCTGGATAAATATTTACTCATGAAGTTGGCAAATACCATTATCTAGGATTGTCATCGAGTGTTTTATCCAAATTGACTTCGAAAAAAGCGTAGAAATCAGTTGATGTTTTCTGCGATTATTTGTTTACCACGCACTCTTAAGAGTGTCACTATGGTTTTACAAATGCCGTCCGCTAATTAAATACATGATTTCCAAGCTCCTCAAAAGTGCTTAAAAAAGACTTTTTTACGTTGCTGTATCTGAATAAATGTCAACCGTAACCGTAAAACAAAATCATTGACACCTGCATTGGACTTTACCACATACTTTACACAAATAATATAACAAGGTCACTGCTTACGTCCAATTGAAAAACACATTCTACGAAAAAAAAACTGCACGCTAGTTTAGTACTCTGTGCCTAGAGGCGATGAGGTGTTTGAAGGATGTGTTATATTCGGCATACAGTCTTCCCTGTCACCGTGCTGCCTCAAACGTATAAAAAAAAAAACTAGCGCCTACTAACTCTTAACAACCACTCAAGGACTGCAGGGCCTGTGCCAACAAATTCGAAAAACACTAAGAGAAAATAGTAACGCACTTCGTGTCAGATGAGCGGCTTGCGCTCAGAGGTGATATTGCATTACTTATAACGGTCAGAGGCAGCCTTAGCACTTCATATAATTATCTGACACACACAAACGCAGCCTATTTAGGAATCCACTATAAACAATTCTAGTTAATAATTATTTAATTTTATGTTGTAAAATTAGCGAGATAATTGATTGTTAAATTTACATGTAATCTTTCATAGAGAAGTACGTAAAATATGTAATACACAAAAATGACATTTAAATATCATAATAAATATTAATATAAGTAAATTTGTGAATTTTGATTTAGTTTCTAATTATTCTTCAGTGCAACGTTTCCAGGATCAAAGTAACTAATGTTTAAGTACAGATTTTGTTACCAAACTCAAACTCAAGGACATCCAAATTCGAAGTTAATAAACAAAACTTCAAGCTAGTAACAAGTGGAAAACACAGCAGGTAAATTGAGATAACATACCTGTGGATATATTTTAGCGTGTGTTCCTCAGTCAAAGACCTCCTCGGTTCTGTTTCTCACACAGCACAGAAGAGCATTATATAAAGGCTACCGACTTACGTGCTTACTCTGCACAATTTATGTTTTTTGCGTTGCAGAAAAATATGTCTCGCGTCACGATGATTCAACCGCTACAGAAATGAAAGCGACACGTTACCACAGCATGTCGCTTTTCACGCTGACTCAATAATACCCATTCTTACGTGAGTATTTTGTTTGTGTGTGCATCAAAGATAGCACACGGTGGGGGCGAGGCATTATGTGTGATAACGTAGATAGCTACAAGATAACAATCACGTATTTACCGTGTCGTCGGTGAAGTAGCGAAACCTCGTTTATCATCTATCCCAAGTTAGCAACAGGAATGGAAGTAGAACATTTTGACGTGCATCAAAATAAGATAAGAAAAATTCTTGGGAGTATGACTTACTTGTTTCTAGGGAAACAACATATCCTGCATTCCCAGGTAAAGTGATATTTCTCTTTTACTGAGGGTTACTACATACAACATATTTCTATATCATGAATTAGTTGTGTACAGGCATACGATACACAATTTTACCAGAGGGTTTTTTTAAATAATTTACCATTTGCTAGGAAAAAAATATTTTGCTTCATTTTGGCTTATTTTAACAAGAGAATATGTGATACGTCAGGGGCAAAAATCTAAAACTCCGTTTGATGTATTGCAGCAGAAAATTTCAGATACAAACGATAATATATATATATATATATATATATATATATATATATATATATATATGTGTGTGTGTATGTGTGTGTGTGTGTGTCAAAACTGGAAGAATGAATTTTTAATATATATATATATGCATTAATTTGCATTAAAAAAGAGTATTGAAACCACTGCAAAACTAAAGAGCGAGGCCTTAAAGAACCAGATCTTAACAGCCAATGAGGATGAAGTGAGGTGATAGGACAACACAACGTCCATTTCTGAGCCGGGACTCGAACCCAGGACCACTCGTACCAAAGGCCGGCGCCTAAAGACTACCCTACGGAGTCCGCTGCGGGCGCGACGGGAAATTGTTAATCCTTCCTCAGTCTGAAAGTTCATGCCAACGTATTGTATCTGTGTTGTTGTGATAGGCACCGGTGTAGTTTGATGTCACCGAGTCCAGGACAGTTAAAATACTTCAGCGACGAAAGACTTCAAGTACAACGCGAGACACAATAACTGGCAAACATCTGGCTGCTGTAAGAAAACTAACCAATTACTAGGAACAACAAAAATTAGCGTATTTATTTCGGCAGAAGTTAGAATTCAAATAAGTCTTACAATGTCACTTTCGCCATTTGATCTCGACTTATTTGACGCCTTATGGATATGGACCCCGGATTTTCGCGACAAGAATTTTGCCTCAGTTTGTTTCAGTGCTTTGTGAGTACATCTCTCAACTTCATGGTTATTGGCAGCGTATCTTTGTAAACAGTCGTCTTTCATTTGACTGAGCCAATCACATTAAGGTGACTGCAGAACAACAAGCCAGTGACTTGCAGGTAGAACCACACAATTTGTGAGAGTCGAAACATCCAATCGCTAACCATGATAATGAACGACAGATGTGTACGTAAGACTCTGAAACAAACTAGGGCAAAATTCTTTTCGCGAAAATCAGGGATCTCTACTTATGAATGGCGTTGAACCGATAATAAATTAGCAAATAAATGCGCATCCAATGTGGTATCACTGTGTCAGCGACCAGTCAATGAACAGTTGTTGTTTCCTTCAGTAAACAGATATTCTTTAAGGTCTTGTTACCGAGATTTGCAGTGATTTCGAAAATACTTTTTTACTGCTACCTAATACTCATATTAAAATTTTGCTCCACAGTTTTGACGCTTATATATTACAATTTGTAGCTGAAATTTTTTGCAGAAATGTACTGAACGGTTTTTTAGATTTCATCACCCAGAGTACCATGTTTTTTGTCGTGAAAATAAGCAAAATTGAAGCAATATATATATATATTTTTTTTTTTTTGCTGACGAACGGTACATTATTTTTAAAAACACTTTCACAGTATTGTGCATCGTGTGACTGCACATTGACTCAAATTTTTTCAAAGATTTCGGTTAAAAAAATATTTGAGTTATTGTCACCAACCTGAAAAAAAACTCAGGAACAAGCCCTTAATGCTAGCCTATAGGTCAGTGAAACTTCAAATTGTTCCGGTCTCTACCGTAATTAGGGGCCTGAAATATTCATGTTATATTTTGGGCATAAGCTAGAATTCAAGAAACTGTAAGTTCATGTCACTTACGCTATTGGATCTTGATTTATTCAACACCTCCTGGACGACGCCGAGTCAACAAAAAAGTAACACTTAAACACAAGCCAAATCGTGTGGTGTGACAGTGTTGGCAAGCAGCCAATCAGGAGCCGCTGTCTACTTGAGTACAAATATAGTCTTAAAGGCTAGCCTACAAGAGTAATTGAATCCGTGAATTTTTCCAGTCTCTACCAGTAACTAGGGACAGGGAAATTTCGCGAATTCAATGACCAGCATGTTAGAATCAAATATCCTATGCATACTCACGCCCCGACCATTTGTCCACTAGCTGCTACTCAGTGGACAAATGAAAAAATAAACGGGGCATGAGTATGCATATAACAGTGGATTATTGCATGCGGGTCATTGTTTTCGCGAAATTTTTGTGTCCCTACCAATAACTAAAGCTGTATGACTGGATTTATTTACTTGGACATACTCCATTGCGAATTATATGACTGTCAAAAGGAAACTAAAAAAATAATACAAGAAAACATAAATAAGCAGAGTATGCTTTAGTCATCAGGATACATACACAACATGAAATTCCAAAACTGGAATCTGGTCAAATAAAAACAAGGAACAAACAGAAAATAAAAGAAAATAACAAGAATATGAAAATAGCTAAGTTGACAATGCGACACAACGATGAGACGAGACAAAAACACAAACAGAAAATACAACAAAACAACGATGAGACTAAACAAAACACAAAAATGTCGGGCTCAAACAGAAAAACAACAAACGACACAAATGATGAGACGAAACAAAACACAGTAGTTTTCCAAACAGTCAGTATAAACGACGTTTCGGGAACTGGAATCTGTTCCCGTCATCAGGCAGACACACAGGGTTCAGGAACACGAGTGCGACTGATATATGTTTGCCTCCAAGAATATATGTGAAATCCTGCAGACATCAGTTGTTTATTAGCTTCTCGCTGACACAGTGAAATGGACCTGTATTCAGTTACAGTTTTACTATTGGCTCGGTTACTTCCAGGAAGGGTCGAGTAAGTCAACGGCCAATATTGTGAACGTGATACAGACTCATAGTTGCTTGAATTCTATCTTGCACCTAAAAGAAAACGCGAAATTTGCAGGTCTCTACTAAAGCCACGAGTGTGTTGCGAGAAGACTTTTGCCCCAGATTGCTTCAATGGTTTTCGTGCACATTTGCAGCTCTGATTTACGGGGTTGTTAGCAGCGTGTCTTTGTTCAGACTCATCTCATTTGACTGCACCAATCAGAATAAGCATATTCTGACATCTTACGTCTGTGACTTTCCATTAGAACGTCCAAACAAGTGAAATCAGAGCTGCAGATGTGAACATAAGGGACTGAAACCCAAGGGTGGAAAAATATTTTCGCCATAAAGTCGTGTCTCTACCAGTAAGAAGTCTTCCGTTATCTTAGCGGCAGTTTTAGGTAGGCCAGTCGCTGAATCTGATCCCATTGGGCTTAAACAGACGACAGGCCAAATGCCGACAAGAGCAAGCCTACTCCTGTCAGGGAGAGATACGCCCTCCCCATTCGCATCAGGATCTGACTAACATGACGTTGGGACCGTTTATCCCCTAAGCGGAGCACTACGATGCGCCTTCACCAAATTACCAATAGGAGGAAATTGACTGCCGAGAATAACTAGGGACACCCATCCCAGGATCTCGACATCCGATATACTCCCCCTCCTGAGATCCTCCACTCAGCTGCCTCTTGGTTTGAGTCGAGGTGTTATCCACACGTCTAACATATTTTCCAGGTCTGCTTCCGGGCACTTACGCAGCCAACTCGAATCGTCATCGAGGGGGGTCCTCTCCGAGTCTGCCTAGCATATAGGCAACCACCACTACAAGTCCAACCCTGACCAGGCACGGAGAGAACCTTACCGTGGAGCTAATCTGGTGGCCTGTAGTACTACCTAATTTCCAGGCTATAGTAGGGTTTCCGCCCGAATTCACACCTGAGTCGAGTGATCACAAAAATTAAGCTCTGAATGGCGATTCCGTTATCCGAATTTCTTCACACTGACATTCAGACTTTTGGGCCCCAATGGCCTAAGAGCTAGATTGTCTAACCTCCACCTCGTGGATCCGCCTAGGTGCCATCTGTCGGTTAATTCATCAGGGTGATACCCCGGTCCCAGTCTGGAGGGACCAGGATGCATAGGGTCCGCACACCGGAGCCTGCATTTGTTAATTCCGCCATGAGGAGGCTGCAGGCTGACTTGGAAGCGAGAGGTTATCAAGCAGAGAGGTCACAGAAGCATCAGTTAGTGCCAGAGACTGAGAGAACCCATCCCAGTGTAACACATACTTAGCTCATGAGCCCCTGAGCAACGTCATCTTCCCTGTGGGGGTGGCTGTCAGAGACCGCCTTCGAATACTAAAGCACGGCACTGCTTCCACACCTCAAACAGGAGGAAACTGGTACTGCCAGGGCTCACCTAAGCAGGAACTCACTTCACCACCTCTACCAGTAACAGTTTCGCCACGAGGTAGATCGAAAACTAGAGCTAATATGTTGTATAAATTTGCGAATATCTCTATGTAACTGTGCCGCCGAGCACGCCAACCGTGAACAACACAACAAGAAAAAATGTTGTACTGATCACTTAAAACTCACGTTTTCTCCAATGTGTTCATAAGCATGTTCCTTACTAGAGGAAATGTCTACAACGAGTAAATGAGAAGCAGGCTTGTTTTTTAGTAAGAAAATTATGTTGTGTAATTTTAAGCACTGTATAGAAGCGTAACGAAGTATTATTTTCATTTCGTGGATTCAGTGTCCTATCATTGGCCTAATAATTAGTCGATACTGCGGCGTGGAGCTCGTTAAGTTATGTGGAATTTTCAGCGTTTATAATTATCAGTCTACCGAGCGAGGTGGTGCAGCGGTGACTCGCATTCGGGAGGATCGTCTTCTATTCCCCGTTCTGGGCAACATGTTTTCCGTTTCCCGTGGTTTTCTGAAACTGCTACAGGAGAGTACTGTGTTGACTCCTTAGCAAAGGCCACGGCCGATTCCTCGCCTACTTCCTGCCCTTGTGTAAAACTGTGTGTAACCGTCAATAATGATCTCGTCCCTACTTAAAAGCATACATAAATAATAATATTTTTGTCTAACATCCGGTCGTACCATCGTTTGGCCTACTTGTTTTAATATTCATTTCTTGGCAAATATCACATTGCGTCCTCTGTGTAGGCCAGTGTGGAAGGGTAAATATTCCTTAGTTTTACCCAAAATTTGAAGAACTTTACGAGTCTGGGTAAGCACTACTGTACAGGTAAATAGATATGTCGGTATTGTTTCGATACAATACGTATTTTTTTTTAAATGGAAGTTGTTAACATCGTTACCGATGCGATAGGAAATTATGATGGTGAGGTGGTCGTTAGTTTTATTAGTTCCACCGGTTATTCGAGACAAACCGGATCGTAATGAACAACTGGAGCGAAAAGGGCTTTTCGGCTGGATTCCAGGTTAGTACATATACCGTCCTGCAGTTGTTGTAACAACCAGAACCACTTATCACATTTATTCCTAAGCCATTCAAATCAATTCACGTTCATAGTTAACTGCACAGTTGAGAAAATCCTCAGCACTTATTTGTTTTGAAACTAGTATCTTTTCATATTGTATTTAATGTGTACATTTGGTCTTCTGTCTTAAAATATAACCCACAAATCGCAAAATAAATTTATCGAATTATCGTTCACAATCTACACAGTATGTCCAACTGAACAAACATTTTCTTTAACACTGGGATTTAAACAGAGAAATTTATTTAATAGGAAGACGCGATTGTCAACTAAAGATTCGGAATTTCCTACACGCAGTGTTAGGAAGGGAACGGGGGGGGGGGGGGTTGACCAGCGCCAGTTGTTGGGTCTCGGAGCTGGTGGTGGTAGCAGCATGGGGGAGGATCTGGGCTGGCGCCGAGGTGGA